>CM002486.1:3237875-3254066 GCA_000325765.3 Leersia perrieri | reverse complement strand
TGGCGGCCTTGGGAGAAGGAGGGGCGGATCTCGCGCCAGGCCCCGCGCCAGTGCCGGGAGGGGAGAGGGAGGGCCTGTGCCGGCGGCGGATCTCGCACCGGGCCCCGCACCGACGCCGGGAGAGGAGAGGAAGGCCAGCATCGGGAGGGGAGAGAGAGGACTGGGGAGGGAGAGAGAAGACCGGAGAGGGGAGAGAGGGGTGAATAGAACAAATCGAATCGTTATTTTTGTGTAACTAGTGTCATGGTGGGTAATTTTTTCATCTCCACCATCTCCAGGTTTAGGTGGAGTACCTCTTGAGGAGCTCCACAAAATTTATGGAGATGGAGGCCAAAACCTGGAGCTGGAGCTACTCCAGCTGCTATGTTCGGCAAAAAAAAACATGGATCAGAGCCCATTTTGGTGGAGTGGAGCCCTGCCAAACAGGCACTTAATTGCCTATGTAAAAGTTTTCTCCACCAGTGTGTGTGAGGTCCTTGCCGCCCACTTGGTCACAGAGTATGACGATATCAGGGGTTTCTTTTTAGTTAAGAAAAGACTAAAATATCTCTAATTAATTTGAGGGGTGGTTAAAGAGTGAGATGTTGGTTGAGAATGTAAACATTTTTCAATGAAAGATTATGTAATTAAATGTGAAGTGGTTGGACTTGGGAAATATATACTCCTCTAGAAGGAATTAAATTTTTGGCACAAACTTCGAATGCTAGAACTTTGTTATACTTTTGGCCAGTGGAAATATAAATCAAAATTATTCGTTTTACATTAGAGTTTTCAAGTAAGGTTCCATATGCACTAAAACCTGGATAAACAAGTTCTACCACACAGATTTATCAAACTGAGTTACAGTTATTTTGAAAGCAAGTATGAGATTGCATAGATATGATTAACATTATTTATGTATTTACCATATGCTTGTAACAGCATTACAACGATATTACATGAACACACAATTTTCATACTATTTGGAGCATCCATGAAGGGACACAAAATAAAATACCCTTCCAACTATTTAAATATACATCTTACTTAATAATGATCTCATCCAATTCATTATGGATATTTTTTGAACATTAATTCATTATGGATATACTTCTATGAGTGATCTAATCCCCAATATGGGAAAGATCTTGTATTTAGTAAAGCCTGCCTTCAGAAATATCATATGCCACTCTTTCTCTTCTCGTTCGTTGCCCGTTGTCACTGCCATCATACATAGATCCATCAAAAGTTGAGCTTCAAGCATCTGTTGAGATGGTGATCCCACTGCGTCTATAATGATCACTTTGCCTCCATGCCCACTTGAAAATAGCCTTTCTGAGCAACCTCAATGTTTATTCACGAAGTTGGTAGTTGTGTCGACCAGTATGGGGCCAATCAACAGGTGGTAGTACTTCGCACCACAATGCTTATACGTGAAAATAGACTAAGATGGGTCCGCTTAAAAGAAAACCAATTGATTCCTAGCCTCGTATGTGATCGGATGGCTCTATGATACTGTAACAATAATATTCTACTCGTTCTTTTTTTATCATCATATAACAAGAATCAAGCTATTTATAATTGATCATCATATAATATATTATAACTGCATGTACACATATTTCGTTGCATATATATCTATATTAATTGGGCACTTTCTACGAGCTCCCACGTTAACTGGAAAGATCTAACCGTTGATTAGATGATCAACGATATTAGAACCGTAGATTAAAATTCCAGTTGTACGTGGAGTTTACAAAGCCCTTTATATCTTGCTTTTGGCTCACAACCATCTAATCTAGGGTATTACGTGAATAGCTAGATGACAGAACTCCACGCGAGACGGCCGTCGGCCGATGGGAGGCCACAAGATGGTCGCGAGTCGCGACGAAGCTAACCCTAAAGACGAAGCATCATACCGCGATGTGCGCTTGAATCACGTACGGCGTCATGATCTCCATGAACATCATCTACGTACACGATCACCGGTGTTTTCATGCAGTATGCAACAAATATACATGGATCGATGTAGATGCATACGTGTCCTATGGATCACATGACTTGCAGCATCCGGTGGCGGCTATCTAAATCGGTGATCCATGACCAGCGTCATCACTCATCGCCTATCATCACCATTATACCAGGTCAGGCCATCTATATAATTTTAGGAAGGTCTTTCAAGTAATCCCAATATATTTTAATAAGCTTTATATATTAACAATTTCCTGCATGCGTCATCTAAATTGGGCTGATTATTCATCTTTTTTTAAATAATATTTATTATCTGAGTAAATACATGATTTTGCTGATAAATAAATATGGATGGCATTTGATGTGTCTAAAGGATAAATAAGATGGTTTCGATATGCTTGCCATTATTCAGATTTGAAAAGAAGCATGGAAAGTGAACTAAATCTCAACAACAACGAACTTATTAGCCTTGACAACAAAATAGTTCCGGTGAAGAGGTCAGCACAGACTTATATGTCTTGACACTCATATTCGGTGCACAGAACCATGATACATGCATGGTATATAAATAAATTTTCCTGTTAGTAAGTTCGGATCATTAACAACATAATGATTAGTCCATGCGTGAAAATAAAATTTAAGGTTGCAACAGTACAGCTGCTAAACTTCTTATAGCAAGTCAAATTATCCATTACCAACAAAATGCCAAAAAATTCTAATTTTTTATTTCAAATTTCACAAAATATCTTGGTGGAAAAATTAAAGTCACTTAGAGTACAAAGAGATGCCAAAAGGTAACCACAATGTCATGGAGTCTTTAACTCTAATCTAAAAGAAAGACTCCAAATCTGCTTATTAGTTCTAAACTTCAAAATGCTATGGAAAAAAGAAAAACCCTTTAAAAGCATCACTCAAAATATTTGTTAACTATGAATCCAAAATAATAAATCATAAAAAATATATGTGATCAATGCTTCAAACCAAGTACAGCTAGATATTTATGAATTATGAATTTCAAGATTATAAAAATAATGCAAAATCTGCAATGGAGACTTATTAATTCTAAATTGTATATTATATAATAGAAAATACTAACCTAAGACTCCAATATGCATGGCTAAGTATCGATACGTTTTTTTAGATAATGAAGTATCGATACTTATTAATCCCAAGTTATGAATTATCATTAAATTAAGAAATACACCCTCCTTTCCATATTGTAGTTAGAAAACAAACTAAGAAATATTTTGATGGGTTATTTACACTTTTTAATCTATTGATTTTATTATTTCTTAAATATATAGAAAATTATTTATGTCTTCTAAAGCTCAAAGCAATCTTCATACAAATTTTTCGATGAAAATTACTGAATAACCCTTGATTATAGTTTAATCAATGCATTATGAAAAAAATATGTGCTTGTTGAGTGAGTCGTGTATGTTGTCTTCAAATCGATAAAACTGTAGCCTAGCCATGTAAAATCTTTTGGCTTGTGCAGCATGTGTAGCGAATAAGGTAGCCGGAGCTCCCACACTGTTCCTTTTTTATTTCTGTATCAGCCCTCCTGTTGCCTTTTGTAATGTTTTTTTTTTAAGAATTACACAGTATAACAACGTAGACACTTAAAGCAAACCCAGGAGATCTTCCATCTCATCATCCATCTGAAAAATATCGTATATGAGGGAGAAAATTGGCTCCAGCAGATCATCCGGGCTTCCAAATTTGGCGCACCATCCATCCGGGAGAGAGAAACGCCATATCGCAACGACCAGCGCCTCCCGCCCCCATCCGGATTCACCGGAGGCACTGAAGGTTGGAGGCAAGGGGAATGAAGGTGGAGAGAAGGGCATACCGGATTTGGAGGTGGCGGTGGATTGTGGGGGCAGTGGATGTGGTCGTCGCCGGCAGATCTGGTCCTCCCGCCGCCGCCGCTCACGTGCAACCTGCACGGTCGCGGCTCCCCGCGAGCTGCACAACTGCTGCTGGTCCGTGCTTGCGTCGACGCCGCTCGCCCGCGACCTGCGCCGCTTCTCCCGCGCCTCGCGTCGCTGCCGCTACTCCCACGAGCCGCTGCTCCCGCGACCGGCGTCGCCGCCACTGCCGCTCTCCGCGAGTTGAGCCGTCGCCGCTGCTATCCGAGAGCTGATCCGCCGCCGCCGCGCCGCGAGCTGAGCAGCAGCAGCCGCCGCTCGCCCGCGAGCTGCGTGTGCGCAGCCGCTCCCTGGCTTCCTCCGTCCTTCTCTCCTTTTTTTTTCTTTTTTTTTTCTTTTCCACCCCAATACGAGAGAGTCAGGAGAGGATAAGCATCGACGTTTGTTTTTTTTTTTTCCTTTTGTTTTCAGTTAAAATCATCTCAAATAAACAAAAGTAGTAGTAAAATATTTGATATCTCATTGTGGGCAGTTGAAAAATACTATTAAAATATATGGAGGATGTGATATAGATTGATCTGTTGGAGTGAAAGGATATATGAAGGTGGAATCTTTTTTACATGGTCATCCAAATAGAGATATGGAGGATCAAATTTAGATGATCTCCTGCGTTAGCCCTTACAACACATGCACACTCACCTCTATAAACACATATACGCAAACCCTACCTTTATAAGCATCTTCGAAGACTGAGCCGGAAAATTCTTGAGATTGACGAACCACAGGCGTCTTGCTGTCGACGGGTACGTCGCTTACCAAAGTTTAAAGTCGTTAAATCCTGAAAACTTCGTTCCTGCGGGGAATCGAACCCAAGACTTCATGTACTACTGAGGTTCTTGTAATCACTGGGCTACAGCCCGTTCGCCCTTTTTAACATTTTCTCTTTCAGTCTTAACAAAGTTTATCGGCTGGTTCACCAGGCTGACGAAAAAAATAATAATTTCCTATAGTTCATCATGATTAATATATAACCATCCCTCCACATTACAAGAATAAACAACATAGTCACACCATGGTTCAGTCATTGATTTCTCGTATTCCCATCAGTCCATGTTTATTGCCATGTTAATTGTTCTTATGCTCCATTAATGCACTTTGTATATGAAGAACCACTCAGTTCCCTCATGAAACTAAGATCAGCTCTCTTGACGGAAACTAAGGGCTGTTTTATGTTTTTTTTCTGTGGGGAAGGGCTGTTTTATGTTACCCAATACTAATATAAATGAAGAAATTAAATGTATAATACATATACAAATTAATTAAGGGATACATTTCATCCACACACTATTCATTTATAACCTAGTATTGGATATTGTAAAGGGGCATTGTGCAAAACTTTAGAAACTATGACTTTATTCACTAGAAGAAAAATACGAAATGTTTTTATAACACAATAAGTGTAATAACAATCTAAAATTCTTATTCTGAGACTTTGATGTTCCAAAACCAATCCTGTAGATACCATGCACATACACGAGGTTTGTTATGATGCCAAAGTTGTGAAATCCAGAAGGCCCGAACTTTTGTCGGCCACAGTAGTAGTGTGCGCTATTCTATATTCTCATGTTAAAGGGATGGTTAATGTTACAAGCTGATGGTACCTTGATGCTAACGCAAGTAATAGATTCTAAAAGTTGGACCAATTGATCAATCGAATTGCTCTAGCTCTAGATTCTTAGGACAGCCGTATCTGCGTTTATTCAGCTCTACTGGCTAAAGCTACATAACTAGACTGAGGATATATAGATGCCCTAATCTTTGTATGATTCCATGATCCAGAAAATAAAAAAGGAGAAGAGAGAAATGAAAGCCCAGAAGTTGAATTAAGCAGTACAAAATGACAGCGCACAGATGTTAAACCTATGTTGACAGTTGACATATTTTAACACTAGCTTGGACGTGTGTGTATATAGGTTTTCTTATCAGTGTTCCATCATGGATACTAACTAAAATCTCTAAGTAGATTCAGCTTGGTTCCCCTGATATGGTCTGATTCTTTGATTGATCATATGCGTAGGTTAGGTTCAAGCACACTGCAATTTAGAAAATGGAGATTCAGTTTAAATAATCTTTTTGGATATGCACAAATTCAACTTTATACCATATATACCAGTCCTCCGATTTTTTTTACATGAGCTTAAAAAAAGTTTAGATAGGTGTAACAAATGAGTAAACCCAATGACGGTTTTTATGAAATATGCACTCCTTGATTAGTGTTCACAATATTTAATGTGAATGGGTGGCCCAGTCTTTTGGTGAGTTGAGATAACTACGATTTGTCGAAAAGACACTGACGATCCAACTAAAACCGTACGAGACGTTGTTGTGTTGTGCCTTAGCGATCGATATATCTCTGCTGGGATTGTTGATCTTGCCTGTGCAGATCAACCCTACTAAGCAATCAAGAACAAGATAAAAGCAATCAGACTTGCGTATAGGAATTAAATCTCACAATAAATGATACTCGATATAGTGGGGTTCCGAACAAGTAAGTAGATAGTCTAGCCGACATGCATAATTACAAGCGAAGAAGCAATGTCTAAACTTTCAAAAATCTAGCCATTCATTGATCATATCCAGTGGCGGAACCAGGATTTTCCTAAGCGTAGGGCTCAAAACTAAGGACCAAAATGGCACCACTTGTATGTCGGACGTTCAAATTGAAATTGAAAGGTAAAATTACCAACCGTAACATCCATACTAAAGTCTACAAACCAATTGTGTTTTTCAGTTTTTGTGAGCCATGATTTCTAAAAGCTTGTATTCACACCCTTATTTTGGTTTTTGGATACTTATGATCAACTTGTTGACATGATGATGGACCCAACAAAAAAATACGCCATTCTGATAGCATCCTATATGTTCACATACAATTGATCGATTAGCCTGTGAAACCCAAGGTCAGCAATCAATTATCACCTTGCTAATTGTTAGTAGCCCCGGTTCCTGCTAATTTGGGGTTAGGGTAATGGGATGGATTTCATTTTAAGACTAGACTTGACAATCGATTTGCAGTAGACCTCGTCACCTCGCCCGTGATTTTTTTTTCGGGGAAAGGGAGCTTTATTAATCAGAAAAGGAGATAACAATGTCCTCACGGATACAATGATCGATCGGACTGGACTCATGTCCTAGCCAAAAACCTGAAGCCGTACCCAAACGACCCAAGTTAGCTAAAACATGGCTACTCCTATTCTGACTACGGTGAATTTTAGCTATTTTGATACTCCTCTCTCCAGCAGACAATCTCTGCAATTCTCGAACAATAAAAGCCAGTGTAGAACAATCTGTTTGCCTGGAAGAAATAGCCTGGACTGCTTGCAGACAATCCGATTCCAGCACAACAGGTAGCATTGTCCAAACCAATGCTAACTGGAGCCCCTCCCAACATGCAGTAAGTTCCGCCTCAAGCGCGCCTAAACAGTGAGACAAGTTCCGGCAAGCAGAAAAGATCGCTTGGCCATTTACATCTCTAAGCACCATACCAATACCAGCAGATCCATCAGAAGGGTCAAAAGATCCATTGATGTTTAATTTTGTCCACCCAGTGTCGGGCCTCAACCATTTACCGAGCTTGGGCGGAACCTTGCCCTGCACAGGTAGGCGGTTGATGCGCATGTGGCCGTGATCGATGACTTCCTTTCCTCTCCTCAAATCAACCACAGGATGTTGTGCCACCAGCTGTAGGGAGTCCATGTAGCTCAGTAAAAAGTGTTTAGAGGAATCAATAGCCGGCAAGGGCTTATCATGCACCGCTTCATTGTGCGCAAACCAGATTCGCCGAAGAAGCATTAACACACGCGCCTGTTGCAACTCTGGCAAATCAACAAGAAGGGTCAGTAGCCAATCAACCCCTGTGTTTGGGGTACTGGTGGAAGCAACCAATCCTCGCGCATAGCAGACCAGAGCTGTCTTGCATGAGGGCACTCGCATAGCGCATGGAATGTGTCTTCACGTCGCAGACCGCGCATAGGAGACAAGTATCCTGAGGTTCGAGCATGCGCTTCAACTTGCTTGCTCTCATAGGCAAGCAATTAGATGCCACCTTCCAAGCAAAAATGCGGACCTAAGGTGGAACAGGGCTTTGCCAGATTACCTTCCACAGACGACGCTCACCAGTACTGCTACTTGATTCACCCATCGATTCCATTTGAGGAGACAATCTCTGAGCAAGGCGATAGGCTGATCTTACTGTGAATATCCCATTCCCTTCTGGGTGCCACGCTAGGAAGTCGGAATCAACTCTGTTCGACAGCTTAATTTTTAGAATCTCATCAGTGTCGATAGGCAAGAAGACCTGACGGAGCAGTTGCTCGTCCCACGATCCATCATCCCGGATCAGGCTGGCCACCCATTTAATTCTGCACCTTCCTTGCCTTGTGATTGGCCATCTAGTGAAATCTCGTGGAATCCAAGGATCTCTCCACAATCTTATTGAACGGCCATCTCCAATACGCCAATTTAGTCCCTGTTTTAGCAAATCGAGACCATACTCTATCGATCGCCATCCCGGAGACGGATTGCTCACGGAGACCGTGTCACCCAAGTTTCCATTAGGAAAATACCTGGCTTTCAGCACCCGGGCGCACAAGCTATCAGGGAATTGGAGAAGGCGCCATGCCTGTCTTGCCAGCAACGCTTGGTTGAATAGGCGAATATCTCTAAACCCCATTCCGCCTCTTCCTTTGGGAAGTAGCAGCGTCTCCCAAGCTTTCCAATGGACTTTCCTTTTACCCCCTTGTGCACCCCACCAATAATCACGAATTAATTTTGTGAGGTCATCACACACCCCATCAGGCAGTTTGAAAGTACTCATAATGTAGACCGGTATAGCCTGGGCGACTGCTTTGATCATCACTTCCTTTCCCCCGCACGAGAGGAAATTCTCACTCCATTGTAACAACCGCTTGCACAATTTCTCTCTGATAGACTTAAATCTTCCATTCTTCATCCGCCCAGCCGGAGTTGGGAGACCGAGGTATCTATCCTCGAAAGGCGATTCTGGAACTTGGAGGAACTGCCTTATGTCCTGCTGCACCTAGGTCGGACAGGACTTACCAAACATCATTGAACACTTCGAAGTATTCAAAAGTTGTCTGGTACTTTGAGCGTATTTGTCCAGTACAGTCTTCACCCGTTCCGCTTGCTGAACATCCGCCTTGTTGAATAATAGAGTATCATCTGCAAAGAGAAGGTGACATATGCCAGGGGCGCGGCGACACACACGCACTGGGCTGATCCCGCCACTGTACCTCATCTTCTAACAATACCGACAAGCCGTCCGCCACAAACAGAAACAGAAAGGGTGACAGGGACCCCCTTGCCGAAGTCCCCTAGTAGGAACAAATGCATCCGTCAGGGTCCCATTGAATTTCACTCTATATCTCACCGTAGTCACACACTGCATAATCCAGTGAACCCACCGGTGAGAGAACCCGAATTTCAGCATTGCTTGTTCCAGAAAACACCAGTCCACTCTGTCATAAGCCTTCGACAAATCCAATTTGTGAGCACAATATGAATTATTCTCCCTCCTATTTTGGTGAATATAATGTATACACTCAAAGGCGATCAAAGCATTATCCGAAATCATGCGACCTTGGACAAACGCACTTTGGTTTGGGGAGATCAAATCGTTCAGTAAAGGGCGCAAACGATTCACCAGGCATTTGGAGATGATTTTATATAGGATGTTGCATAAGCTAATCGGTCGGAAATCTTTCAGCACAGTCGGGTTCTCCACCTTAGGAATCAGAATGATTGCCGTATCGTTAATCCCAACCGGCATCACACCTGTGGTGAAAAAATCCCGGACAGCACAACATATCTCTTCTCTAAAAGTATCCCAGTTTCTTTGATAAAATCTTGCGCGGAAACCATCCGGCCCCGGCGTTTTAATGGGCCCTATTTGGAACAGTGCAAGGGATATCTCATCATCAGAAAATTCGCCCATGATTGTTGGCTTGCTGACGTCTGTCGCCCTCGCCCGTGCTTTCTGCTAGCTTCCTGAATGCCTCCCGCTTGCGGCCGCTGCCTGCAGCCGGACCCAAGATCCGACTGGCCGCCGCGCCATGCAATGCGAGCGCCGCCACTGGAAGCCGCATGCATCGCGACCGCTCCCGAGTCTGTGCCAGCGCCACGCACCCGCGCCGAATGTGAGGTTGGTGGTCCAAATGAGTGGGGCTGGACCCAAAAATCTGAGAAATATATATGTCCTCCTCCACTATCTGTCAGCCCACGAGTAGGGCTTGGGCCCTAGTTGTCCTAGACCCAGTTCTGCCCCTGATCATATCAATATATGTAACTGTTTATTTGGTATCTTAAGGTACCGATATAATTAATTAATGGCTAGATTTTATTTTGATATCTTGAGGCACCGATACCTCGAGCTACTATGATTTTAAAAAAACTTAATTTTAAAATCCTTCGATTTATATCTACAACCACGAGGGAGAAACATCATTCAATCTGCAAGAAGATGTGCTCTCTACGCAACCAAGTGGTCACAGGCTACAAGATCGAGCTTTGCATGCGAAATAAAGAAAGAAGAGCATTTTTTTGCGAGAAGAGCGATTTTTTTGTTCTGATTACATGAAAGATACGTAGAAGTGTACACTAGGAACACAATACATGTACACACCGAAAAGTCCCACACACTAGTATGCACGCATATCACAAGTACCCTCATGCTTTATTTTTTTCCAACAGTGGTCCCTGAGTCTAGAAGGATCGGTACATGTGACATGTGAGTAAAATTGTACTGGTCCCCTTTAGCCAATGTATCACATGATTTTTCTTGGCACTAAATGAGAGCTTTTGCCTACAGTCGAAGCATTCTCTTTAATTATAACAAGAAAAGGCAACATTATTGAACCGTCTCCTAGCTATACTTGATTTCTCGGTTGACTCGTCTAGATGCGTTGTTGACCAGCCGTTGCCGTGATGGGCCCACCGTGAGCATCCTCGTTGTATAATTCATGCAAGGGTATTAGGCGTGGGCCCATGTCAGAAAAGCAACCATGAAGAATCGGTGCAATGTATAAAACAGCCATACATACATAAACTTGGATCCCACCATTATTACTCTCTTCAACTTGCAGTAGTATATTGAGTATGACATGTGGGCCATGTATGTTCTCTCTCCACATTAATCGGGCCCTATGGCTGGTACTGGGTCTTTGGATTTGCCTGGTTAGATATAACGCTGCAATGTGCAGGGGCGGCCCTATGCCTCTCTCTCACCTCTAGAACCCCTCTTAATACCACATTGTGGATGCTGACCCCATCTATGCATCACTGGCCGGTGTCTTTGTTCTCACTAGAGGCCTAGACCATCTCCAAAAGAGATGCCAAAATTTAGTTAGGTAAATGTCTATTTAGCTACCTAATTTTTAATTTGTCATTTCATTTTTCATTTGAACTTAAAAAGAACTCTTCTTTTGCATATGAAGAGACTAGATAATTTGAGAGGAGGATATATGTTAGTTGCTGCGTGGTGTCCATGGACGGTTATCTTGATATCATGGGAGAAAACTAGATAGATTTGTCAATTGAGAAAGTTTAGTTATTGAAATAGCATGGCAAGATGTATGACTAGACTCTCATATAGTTTTTTCTCATTTTGCTTTGTGATTCAGTGGTCGACATACCCGTCGACAGTGAGACATCCGTGATAACTTTGTTAATCTAAAAAATTTGCCGGTCCAGTCTTCGGAGTTAATCATAGGAGAGTAGGGTTTGCGTGTGTACGTTTATAGGGGTGAGTGTGCGTGCGTCGTGGTGTCTACAGTATAATTAAAAAAAATGGTATGAATGATCATATAGCATACCCTTGCGGATTCTCTTACCCGTGGATTTTGTCCTGCTGTCGCCGTTAGAGAGGCGTACGAATAGGGAGGCGCAGACGACAAGTGGAGTACTATGGAATAGGAGATCGATTTAGACCTATCCTATTGGTGGGTATACCCGACTCCATTATTTCCTTCTTTTCCTGCTATATGATCCGCCTCAGATTGTTTCCTCTCAATTCTCAAAGCATTTTCTCCGCCCGCTGACGTCATCGCCATCTCCGCTGTTTCTTTGCGTACTAGCTCGCTCCCGGCTTCGCCTGTTCTTGATTTTCGTCCCTCTTGTTGCCGCCCATCTCTTCCAATGGCAAGGTAGTTTGATCCTACTATTGTATTTGTTGTTTGTTGATTTTCGATCCATTTATTATGTGCTTTCTCCCTCTCCCGATTTGCTTTGCTCTGCGTGATTGTATCCATGGAGTGCGATCCGCCGCTGTTGCTGCTCGCTTTGCTTCTCTGCTGTGATTTGTAGAGCTACGCGCTTAGTCACATTAACACAGTTTCTTTCTGTAGTGTAGCTGCTGCTTTTCCGATCGTTTTTGTAAACGTTTTGAGATGAGCTGGTGGAGATCTGCCGGCCGTCTGCGATCGTCCAGAAAAGACCAGCTCTTAATGAGCATCTGACTTGTTAGTTGATGGTAAAATTTGGCAGCTTACTCTCTGTTATTTTGTTGTCCTTATCTGTTACTTGTCATTTTCAGGAGGTAGACACGGAAGAATTCAAGAAAGTAATGGCACTGATGCGATCCTGTAACAGATAAGGAGCCACCCGTAGAGATGGCATACGTACTGGACTTAAAGTTGGTCGGCATGTGGAAAATGGAGTGATTTACTTCTTTGGTAGTGATAGGGATGAACCTCTACGTACACTACGAAAAGTTCACAAATTATTTTGAGGTTTGCACGACGAGGTGATTTCTTTCTTCTGTTTTTCTCTCTTTAGAATTTAGTCCAGTGACTTTTTCATGAATGACCATCAAGATTGTTTATGTTAGAATTGATACATGGGCTAAGACCCATGTGGAGAATAATTCCTAGGAAAATCACAAAAGCCCACCTCATAGAAAGCACACATGTGAACCTTTAGTACCACCTTGCTAGTTCAATGAGAATGAGACCTCCTTAAATAGGAGAGTGCTCTCTATCGCACTTGAGCAAGAAAGAAGTAGAGGAACACACGCGCTCTCGCTCGCCTCGCTTGGCCGGGCTCGGGCTCGGGCTTGGGCGGCGCGCGCACACGACATGCGCGTGAATGGTCCGCCAAAATTGGCTCCTCGTGCTTCCGCAGATGCGGCTTCCTTTTGCAGTTTTGTTTTGCTGCTCTAAACGGAAATTCCGGAGTTAGTTTTGGAAACTAATCGGATCTTTCCATGCACGAGGTGGCGTAGAGTTCGGATAGATTATGCGCGGTCTATCCGGTTCGGTTGCGATATGGAAGGCGTACTGATCACACGTCCTATATATACCGAACCGCTACCTCTTTGCAAGATGTGTGAAAAACAATCTAGGGTTTGCCTTCTCTGTACTACGCCGCCACCGTAGCCTACTCCATCCCCTCCGCCGGCGTGCACCGGCGATCGGGAGAGCAGGTCTCCGGAACCGTCGTTCTCGTGAAGTCCTGCACCGGGAGAGGGCGAATAAGGTTTTTGGGAAGCGCTTTGCGCGACTGCTTGCTGTTCGTCCACCACGCCTCGTCTTCCTCGTCGATCGGTTGCGGCTCGCCGTCGTCCACATCTTCCGCCGCCAGTTGTTCGCGCTGCGCCAAATCCTCCTATTCAGAACCACCCTCGGTACAAGTTCATTATGTTTAATCTAGTACTGCATCTGTTTAATCTATTCGTGTGTAGCTCTTTAGTATACATGTGTAGATTAAATTTCATTGAATTGTTCATGTTGGTTTATCCATGTGTTGCCATGCTTTATTTATGGAATGTCATGATTTATTTATGGGATAGATTAAATCATTATGTGCTTATATTTTCAACAATCCAAAAACCTTATTTTAGGCACTCTGATTTTTCGATGGCTGGTTTTGCTGATGCATTGAGGCCGGATAAATTCACCGGTGTGCACTTTAAGAGATGGCAGATCAGGGTCACTCTGTGGCTGACGGCTATGTAGTGCTTCTGGGTTAGTACTGGCAAACCTGAAGGGATTCTAACTGCTGATCAGCAGAAAGAATTTGAGGAAGCCACTACTATGTTTGTGGGAGGCATTCTTAGCGTTCTTGGTGATCGTCTTGTAGAGTCATATATGCATATGACTGACGCAAAGGTGTTGTGGGATGCGCTGAATACTAAATTCGGTGCTACTGATGCTAGCAATGAGCTGTACGTCATGGAGCAATTTCATGATCATAGGATGGTTGAAAACCGTTCTGTGGTCGAACAGGCTCATGATATACAGACCATTGCTAAGGAACTCGAACTCCTGAAGTGTGCCTTACCCGACAAGTTTGTGGCCGCGTGCATTATTGTGAAGCTCCCTCCTTGAAGAAGTTTCGGTACTGCACTAAAACACAAGAGGCAGGAATATACCGTTGAGGGTTTGATTTCGTCTCTTGATGTTGAGGAGAAGGCTCAGGCTAAGGATATTGCATCTAAGGGCGATGGTGGGCAGTCAAGTGCTAATGTGGTGCACAAGCCCTCATACAAGAACAATGGGAAATTCAAAGCTCAACAGACTACCAACTTCAAGAAGAAGAAGAATAACGATAATCAAGAGGAGAGGACTTGCTTCGTGTGTGGCTTGCCTGGCCATTTGGCTAGGAAGTGTCCACGGTGCAAGGACATGAAGTCACCTGCAGGACAGTCTTCTAAGTCTGTTCACGTGACCATTGGCAAAGAATGAAGATGGAACAGGGTACGGTAATTTTCCTACTGTTCTTTCAGTTAGTCAATACGGTAATTTTCCTACTGTTCTTTCAGTTAGTCAATCTACCAATTGGTGGGTTGATACGGGAGCCAATGTACATGTTTGTGCTGATATATCGTTGTTTACCTCTTATCAGGCCTTCCGGGGTTCCTCCGTCCTAATGGGGAATGGGTCGCATGCTTCTGTTCATGGTGTTGGCACGGTAGATCTGAAGTTTACTTCGGGAAAGATCGTGCAGCTGAAGAACGTGCAGCATGTCCCTACTATCGACAAGAATCTCGTTAGTGGTTCCCGTCTATGTAGAGACGGATTTAAGTTGGTGTTTGATTCTAATAAAGTAGTCGTGTCTAAACATGGATATTTTATTGGTAAAGGCTATGAGTGCGGAGGCTTGTTCCGCTTTTCCCTTTCTGATTTCTGCAATAAGTCTGTGAACCATATTTGTGGCAGTGTGGATGATGAGGCTAATGTTTGGCACTCACGTTTATGTCATATTAATTTTGGTTTGATGTCTCGGCTTTCCAGTATGTGCTTAATTCCTAAGTTTTCCATTGTCAAAGGTTCTAAGTGCCATAGTTGTGTGCAATCAAAGCAACCTCGTAAGCCTCACAAGGCTGCCGAGGAGAGAAACTTGGCACCTTTAGAACTCCTACATTCTGATCTATGCGAGATGAATGGGGTGTTGACTAAGGGTGGGAAACGATACTTCATGACGTTGATTGATGATGGGACTAGATATTGTTATGTGTATTTGTTAAAAACGAAAGATGAGGCTCTAGACTATTTTAAGATCTATATGGCAGAAGTTGAAAACCAACTTGAAAGAAAGATAAAAAGACTTAGGTTAGATCGTAGTGGAGAGTTTTTCTCAAACGAATTTGACTTATTCTGTGAGGAACATGGTATAATACATGAGGGGACGCCTCCTTATCCTCCCGAATCCAACGGAATTGCCGAAAGAAAGAACCGCACGCTGACTGACTTGGTGAATGCCATGTTAGATA
Organism: Leersia perrieri; assembly: GCA_000325765.3. Classification (NCBI taxonomy): domain Eukaryota; kingdom Viridiplantae; phylum Streptophyta; class Magnoliopsida; order Poales; family Poaceae; genus Leersia; species Leersia perrieri. The sequence goes on along the minus strand of CM002486.1, from coordinate 3,238,460 downwards.
CCGCGGGACTATCTCAGGCATGGTGGGGGGATGCTTTGTTGACCTCGAATCATGTACTTAGTAGAATTCCTAACAGAAATAAGGACAAAACACCATACGAGGTATGGATTGGGAGAAAACCGTCACTTTCTTACTTGCGCACATGGGGGTGCTTGGCGAAAGTCAATGTGCCGATTCCTAAGAAACGCAAGCTGGGGCCTAAGACTGTGGATTGTGTCTTTCTAGGATATGCTCATCATAGCATTGCTTATAGATTTTTAATAGTTAAATCTGAGGTACCCAACATGTATGTTGGTACAATCATGGAGTCTCGTGATGCTACTTTCTTTGAGAACATTTTTCCAATGAAAAATACACATAGCACTTCTAGTCAATCTTCTGAGATGATTCCTAGTTCAGTCACACCAACTGAACATTCGGAACCTACACATGAACTTGTTATTGAGGAGGATGACAGTGAAGCTCCTAGGAGGAGCAAGAGACAAAGGACGGCTAAGTCCTTTGGTGATGACTTCACTATGTATCTAGTGGATGACACTCCCAAGTCGATTTCAGAAGCTTATGCATCTCCAGATGCAGACTACT
>CM002486.1:3180127-3220491 GCA_000325765.3 Leersia perrieri | reverse complement strand
GCCCGACATTTGACGCACGGCAAACGGATGCACGCACGGCAAAATACCGTTTTCCGGTAGTGAAATGTGTTGACACTGAGCCAAGCTAATTAATGTTCTAGCCAAGCCGAGCTAGCTTTTTTAGCTTGATATGCAGCTCTAACTAGGACTCATTTGGAATGCAGAAATGGAAAAAAAACACACATACACACAAATCCAGAAATGAAAACTTGAGAATTTGGTAAAAGATGTGTTTGGTTTGTTCCATCCAAAAAAATCACAGGAATTAATTATAAATGGCTGTACCTGTTCCACAGTCAAAGCCATATTTATCCTTTTAGCCCGGTGAGCACTTTGCGCGGCGGTAGTCATTCCTTGCCTCGCTACTTGCACGAATGTATTCATCCCAACTTAAAAATGAATATTTAGGGGTCAAATTTCACTTTAGAATAGAGTACAACTCAAAACATAAGATTTGGTTTTAAAACTCTCATTTTTAATCGCTATTCTTGGTTGGTTGTAATCGAAATACAAAACACTAATAATATTGGAGCATTTGCTAATATGTATGTTGGTTGATTGTATGTAAACTTTTAATAATACTGGTTTAAATGTGTTGGCTCACGAGCTTAACGAGTCAAATCAAGCTCACAGACGAGCGGAGCTATGCCAAGATACTAGCTTGGCAGGTTAACGAGCAGCGGGACCAGTTTGTTATACTAATGAGCAAGAACTAGTCAAGCTTAACTAGCTTTCATATATCCGATCATAATTAACGAGGGTAGTAACAAGGTAATTTAGTAGATATCAAGGGTCAATATGAGATTTGCTACAACGATAATCTCCCTGTGGTTCTTTAATTTGACGTTAGTTAGTTAGCTAAAAAAATAAACTAACCAACATAGATCCGTCTAGCGTGATGCTCGTCAGCGCCGTGACCACGGTACACGTCGCTAGGTATTTCGAGGACTTCTTTGTATTGATTTATATATGTTGGCCGGTGAGGTTATCGATCCATATAACGAATATACCTCCCTTATAATTAAGTAGAAGAAATTATGATAAGAAACTTGGTTAATTGTATTATGTTCATGACCTGCCACCACAATTGAAGATCGTATTGCTCGTGTGTAGCGTTGAGCAATAGATTTGGATAAGATACAATAGAAGATATACCTCGTGAGTTGCGTTCCACAATATTACATCTGAAGAAGAAGATTAAAACATAGGGCACTATTGAGGTCTGAGATCGACACAAGTAGTTTAAGACTTGATCTTGACGCAGGAGGCATGTAGCTAGTGATCTAATGGCCAAAATCGTCAAGACGAAAACGCGCCAAGGATTTGTACATGGCTAGGTAAGAAGGCCCACTTTGACTTCAGGACCAGTTCTTACGCAATAGATGCGAAAAACTAGTTTGACCTCAAATCGTAGTCTCGGAGATTCTCAATCAAAATCACGCTTCAATTTGGAACTCAAATTTCAGATTCTTTTTTTTTCCCCCATTCCTTCTTGTATGCAATCCCTTGTTCCGTCATTTCCAACTCAACAAATCCCAGTAAATCAATTTACTATTATCATCTACATCATCATCATCATCATCATCATCATCATCATTATTATTATTATTATTATTATTATTATTTTCACTTTAGGTCAAATTCTTCAGGGTTTAAGCTTCAGAGCCCAAAGCATTGATCGCTTTTACCAGCCTGTAGGTTCTGGTAGGACGAACCGCCTGGTTGCGCTGCCACCTCAGCTTTCACTTTCCACTTATTGGCACTACGCCACATCTCGTCCGACTCCATCGCCAACTTGATGTGTCCAGTGACCTGCTCCCTCCTCACCTTGTCATCGAGCCGCACGCCAACGCCCCACACCTCGCATGCGTATTTGCAGTTGGTGTACTGGTCAGCGAACACCGGCCAACACACCATTGGCAACCCGGCAGCAACTCCCTCGCACGTCGAGTTCCACCCGTTGTGCGTCAGAAAGCACCCCACGGCACGGTGGCACAACACTTGGTCCTGTGGGCACCACGTTGACAGGCACCGCCGGCCCTCTGTCGCCGCTGCGAAACCTGTCGGTAGCTTCATCATGCCACCAGGCACGAGGTTCTCCCTGATGACCCACAGGAATGGGCGGCCAGTAGCCGCAATACCCCAAGCGAACTCGGCGAGTTGCTCCGGTGTCAAAACCGTGAGACTGCCGAGGTTGACGTACACCACGGAGCCTGGCTTTTGGGTGTCCAACCATGCCAGACAGTCAATGTCATGCTTCCATAGGCTTAGCCCGACACCAGCGGTGACGCTATTTTTTTCACTGGTGTCAATGAGGAGGGTGCCCAAGGGGCCTACGGTGAAGATGCACTGGTACTCGGCACGGAGGGCAGTGAGGACGTCGGCCTCGAGGTCATCAAAGGTGTTGAGGATGAGGGCGTTGGCCTTGGTGCAGTTGTTGGCCTCAGTCTCGTTGAAGCGGAGGCCAAAGTCGTTAGGGTCGGTGGTTCGGACGAAGCTGGAGATGTCGCCGAGGCTGATCGGTGGCATGCCGGTGATCCAGTCGATGATGGTCATGTCCAAGTAGCCGTTGGTCAACAAGCTCTCATCTGCAAAATGGAGGATGCACGCGTGATTTAGTTGGGTCTTAATATCAGCCGATCAGCAGTTAGTGACTTGTAACATAACAGCTGGCATTGTTTGCAATGTGAAGCGAGGCTGCGACGAAAAGATAGATACTCTGTCGTACATGTCCTAGTTTATCTAGGCAACCAAGATGACGACGATATATACAAAAATAATCACGTGCAATGCATAGGTGATGATGATGCTTGTCAGATGGTGCCTCGGTTAATGGATTACTACTACTTGTTTTCTGTTCCAGCTGGCAGCTGACTTGTTGAGTGTATAGATGTGCAATACTATTTGATTTATGGGAGTAAAATAAACTGTAATTAACCTTACTTTTTTTCATTGTCTTAAAAAATATAGCGGTTAAAATCATCCACTCCACCTTTGGAATTCACTGGTATGAAGATATTGTAAAATTTCTAAATTATGCTTATACTGAATATCCAAAACCCAAGCTCATCACTGTGCTGGTTCTAAACTGTACTACCCTCATTCAAAATTATAAGTCAGATAGTTGGTGGTTAAGCGGACTAATGAAATATTTGGAGGAAACAAAAATCCAAAATAAAAACATAAACCAAAGTAGGATAATTCATGTGCGCCATGAGCGACGCCGCGCTTCCGCCCCAGAGCACCATGGTCGGCAACCCCATCTCCCTCGCCACCTCCAGCGCGAAGCTCATCAGCGCCGTGAACACCATGCACGTCACCGGCGGCGCATCGGCATCGCCTCCGCCGCCGTTGATCCGCGCCACGAGCTCCCGCAGCGGCGCCGCGCACCGCGTGGTGGTGGCCACGGACAGGCCGAGGTCGTAGTCCGCGGCGTCGCGGTCGGCGTCGAGCACGCCGTCCGGGATCGTCTCGAACCGGAACCCGTCGCGGCCGCGCACGGCGGCGGCGCCCTCGGCCGCCACCACGCGCCGGTGGTTGTGCTCGGTGTTGACGAATGTGATGTGGACGCCATGGGCGTGCAGCAGCTTGGCGAGCTGCAACGCCGGGTTGATGTTGCCGGAGCCCGGGTAGGGCACCACCACGGCGTGAGGCCTCGCCATTGTCAATTAATTTGTGTGTGCAAACGCAACAGTTCAGACTGTTCAGTGCAATTATCTTGGTATTTTGAGCACCTCTTTGTACTGATTTATATATGTTGGACACGGTGAGGGCATCCATATGACGAATATGCCTTTTTAATGAATGTTTATAAAAACGAATTATGATAAGAAACATGGTTGATTATTTTTAGGTTCATCTCACCTGCCGTACACTAGAAAATATGCCACATGTGTCGCGTTGAGCAAATAGATTTGGAGAAGCTACAATAGAAGATATACCTCGTGTGTTGCGTTGGACAATAGATTTGAAGAAGATTAAAATATAGGGCACGAATCGACATGAGAGATTATCAGAAGTAAAACTAAGACTTTGATCTTGAAGGAGGAGAGGCACATGCCAGGCTTGTACATGGCTAGCTAGCTAGATGGTACAGTTAACCCACTGATGTGCCCAGGCCGGACATTTTAATTCCCATTGGTTCTATGCATGTTTACGTGAAGCAAGAAAAAGAGAGAAAAGTGAACAACTATGCTACTGGTTTGGTGAGCCACGTACAGAGAGAATTGAAGAAGTATATATATGTTGGTTCTATTGAAGTACCAATTTAGTTAGCTTAATTATCTTAGGGTCATTTGCGGCCAGATTACCAATGTAATTAGAGTTTGTTTTCCTTGATTAGATCGATCACGTTTTTATTTGTTGAGTCCGAACCAGTTTGTAGCTGGGTCCATGGGCCTGCGTGCCGTCATTATATATCAGGTCTACAACAGTTTAGGGAGGTTTTTTTTTGTTTTCGGTATTCAGTCGAGAGTTCCTCGAGGAACCAGCTAGATGGCGATCCCATCTACGTGAAAGTATTTCTGCCGCCGTTTTGGTGTGGAGATATAGCAAGTTCAGGTGATCACTTCTTGAGTTTGCTGTTCGGTATCTGGTAATACCTCATCTTCTGATCGTGTTGCTGCTGGAGCACAGGTGAAAGGATATTCAATCTAGGTTTTTGGCTTGAGATATTGTAAGTCGAATCTTTGTTTCTTCTGCTAGTTTCAGTTATAATCATCATCAGATTTGCTGCTGTCCAGAGTTAATTTAGATGTAAGATTGTTTGCTGCTAAAAATCCAAAAGTCGTTTTATCAGTTGTCGTTGGTACCATAAAAGAGAGGGAAAATTAGGATACTCGCCGCCGGGTACTCATCACCCACACACGTCAAGTTGCTTTATTCAAATAGTGGCCCCCACATAACTAAGAGATAGGTGGAGAAACTTAGAAAAAAGCTATACACATCATGTGACAACACACTCTTTATAATGACAAAGGGCAATGTAATATGTGTCATCCATTATCTTTAAAATATGCTTTGTTTCTCATCTCTCGCATCACATCGGCTTCCCACCCATCACCCTAAGGACATCACTACCGCTCCACCACCGGTCCGGCACATCCCTAATTTGACTTATCTAAGAAAAAACGCGCGCAGTTCTCTTCCTCAACCCCCAATCTACCTCCAACTCCCCTGACTCCTCTCCCCTATCCTTTTTAAGATTTGGCGAGTTTATAAGAGAATCATAATGTAGAAGGTGCACATGAGTTACCTTGGAATGCAAACAAATCTGTACGAGAGAGGGAGATACGTGTGATATACAAAGAAGATTCCAAGTATTTTAATTGGTAACTGATATGGTTTTATTTGATGTATATATATAGTATATACATAATATTCAGAACGATATCGGTTTGACATATAATAACGCTACCATATCCTTAATTGTATTTGCAAAAGTGAATGAGTCTGTTTTCTTATACATGTAGTCGGCTGTCCGTGCAAAATCAACAATTGTTTGTGCTACTACACTTGGTTGTTCTGTCGGTTTAAGGTATTCATTTATTATATCCTTCCATGAATCTTCAATCAACTCCTTTATCTTAACACATGCATCATCCATTGTTGTTCCATGCTGCAGCATGTAACATTGCACAGTAGAAGCATGGTGCTCCCCTCTTTGCTCACGCTGAAACAATGGATAGTAAGTCAAACTCAAATCAATCTTAAATGCTATTGTAGAATATTGCTTTGGTTTGGCCAGTTACAAGTACATTTAAATATGTTAGTTGTGTGCAAGTTTGTTTGAAGTTTATTTGAATGAAAGAATATACAAAAGGTGTAACATGATGAAAAAAAAACATAATGCGGATGGACATGTTTTATAGCCATATAATTATACCTTTGTAGAAACGACATCGTTGGATAGTCGTGCCAACGTAGTGAAGCACTTAAGAAGCTCTGGATATGTTAAAAGCCAATCAAGAGTTTCTTTAGTTATGGTATCACCCATGCCAACAAAGGAAGCACATGCTAGTTCAAAAGCTCCAACAGTTGCCCTTGAAAGCTCCAAATGTTCCTCGATTGTTTTTGGAATATAATTTTCATCACGCCATTTAATCTCTTGTGAGTATCCTCGAACTAACCTTTTTAACTACAATGAACATAAATATATATGGTTCAAATTTCAAATGTATAACCATATACTTAACTGATGAGAAATAGAACTTTTACTGAAGAATTGATTAACTGAATAAAAACATTAAAATACAATAGTTTCTTGTGCAATGCCTTTTATGTACAATGGTTGATACAAAAATTATCATCTAGTTTGTAATAAAAATATATAAAGGCTAAAATCAAGGATTAATTTGATTAGTTTTAAAGGAAGGAACAATCCAATCTGATTGGATCACTTAACTATAGTTTATATGGATCATAGTACACATGATATAGAACTAATCTAATTACATGGAAAAAATACCACGGCCACACAACAACATTAGGACTAAATTTGGGCCAGTTTAGAATTGGATGTTTACTAAACATAGTCTTGAGTGCACGTTAGACTTCAATTCTAGCAAGTGCAGCAATTAGATGCAGTACTAAATTAAAATATTTATTCTTTAGAAGGGAAATGTGTTCCTATATTATGTAAAGACATATGTACGATCTACAAGTAGTTTATTTATGTTTTAAGTTGTCTATGTATCTAAATTAAATCATAATGTTTCAAACCAACAATATGATGAATTTTTTTTTGACAAGAAACAACAGGAGAGGCTCCTACGTGTTAAACAATATGATGAATCACACATATTTAGCCAATTAACAAGTTCAATGGGATAAATACTTGCCAGTTCTTTGAGATAAAACACACGATAACTATTGTTTGTTCCAAGTTCATCTTCAATCAAATCAAATGTCTTCAATAAATACAAATAAAAATCCTTCATATATTCCGGAAGTAGCACAGTTGCACTTTCATTGCACCTGTATTTTACAGTGGAGCATTAGTTTTTTTTAAAAAAATATATAATGGTACAAGAAATTAGGAACTACAACATTAACTTATTAATATATGCAGTTTTAAGGGGAATATTTTCAGTTCATTAAGATTGATATATGGAATTAAAATTTCATTGTCACTAACTGCTTTATGAATTTACTGGATTTTCCGCCGGGCATGAATTTACACAATTTGATAATTAATACTAGCATACATAATTAACTTTCCCCCTAAAATGGTGATATGTGGAATTTAATAGCACATATATAATGATTAAATAATCATTGCAGACTAAATGGTAACAACAAATATGCATTGCATGCAATATTTTATAATTTTTTTGGTTGGATTCGTGTTAGTAATTGTGTACTACATACATATGCACGCATGTAATGGATGCTAAAGACAACTGTGAATTTTAGGAGGACGAATATGAAAGATGAACGGCAAATTAACCTAGACTGAAACTAAAGATTACATGTATATGGCTTCTGCAAGCATCATACTCTCCTTAGTTGTACCATAGGTGTCAAATATATCATCTATTATAGTGATATAGGCCATCATCTTTGTAAGTATAATCCGTGACAGAGAATAATTGAACTCAGGGCACAATCCTGTCATCCAAAAGTGCATTTCCACAATTCTATCTCGAATGAAACTTAGATTCGATTGAACATTAAGCTCCTTCCACCATCTGTAATGCATACAAAGAAATATATATATTCTATTGTTTAAAAATAAAATGGAGAATAACTTGGCATTTTGATGTATGAATATTTAAGTAACTTACAGGGTGACCTTTTTTAGCTCCTCGCAATAAAGAAGTTGAAGGAGGTTGAAATTCACCTTTGCAAACTCTAGTATGGCCTCATTTCGTGTAGACATCCTTTCATAGATTGGAATATAGTTTCTTGTTTCTAATATTCGAACCCTCCTGAAAAGTGGTGTTTCAAGGGCAAAAGAAACTTCACCTTTTAATGGAGATTCCAAATGTTCCAATTCAGCTTTAAGCCGGGATTTACTGTAGGCAATGGCCCTGTCAAGTACCTCATCCCCATGGGTCCTTATATGTGCTGCATTATATAAGCCTAAGAGACTTCTTACATCATATGCAGGAAAATTTCCTTCAATGTCTTTGAAACGTAGAAATATATCTGCAAAGTTTTGATCAAATAAAGTTTCTTCAACTATCTATTAACAATTTATTTTGTATAACCAATAAAAGATCTTGATCATTGTAAAGATAAAATCAGATGTTCCAAAACTATAGACTTACCAGATGACACATCATATCCATTCTTCCGTAGAAGATAAAACCGGAGTGAAACTAGGTTTAGATCTTTATCATTGTAATTTGAATTGTAAACAGAATGTAGTAGCTCATCTAACTCGGTCTTGTAATAGCTATCCAGACCAAGGCGTTGTAGCGTGATCACAAGGTCCAGTGTCTTGGATACATCCATTGAGCCCTTTACTACCTTCCTAACTTCTTCTTTCAGCACCTCGGCCCTTTCTTTCATGTATGCATGCTTCAAAGGAGTATGGAAAGTGTGTATTAGTCAATTCTTCCATTCAATCATTATGATGAGATTCCCACGTTAATGGGAGAAATAGTAAATCTGTTATCCATTTGCTTGGGGCAGAACTATAAATGCTATAATCCTCTATGCTCTATTTTATAATATTTACAGCCCATTAAGTTCACTAATTGCTATCAAGAGCTATCACACTTAAACACATCATCAAACCGTGTCAGCCACTGGATTGAAATATGTATGAGAAATCAACTGTGAAGATCAATATTTCTCAAAATAAGTTATTATGTATAAAGTCCGCTGCAATGCACAGAGTATCCAGTAGTATCAACAGAAGAGTCCACTCCAGTCATGAGTTGTTAATTGCTATTTTATGTTCGAAAATTTTAGTAGTAAGACACTAAATTCCTATAAATTACTACAGTAACGGATGTGCCTTTTCAAGGAAATTCATATTTCAACTGGAGAAATAGTTTATATAATAATAACATATTGAATTGAAATAGAAGTAATCACTAGATACAACTTGTAATAATTATTTTAAAATTTTCAAATTAAATTAATAGCAGGTATTATTGAGAGCCTAATGAGGAAAACTTTATACTTATTAATTCCTATTTTTTTTCAAAATAATAATTTCAAAAACTAATACTAAGACTTCAAGCAGAGTACAACTTATTGTTACTGTCAACGAATTTATAAATTATCTATTAATGAAAATTAAATTAGGACTCCACATTTGGTACAACATTATATCTTGCCCTTAAAAATTCTAATAAGAGTAGGGGTTTTTTACGGTACCCAATACTAGCCCTTGATGAATGTAATGCCCCAGGTATCCACACACCTAGAATGCTACACTGAACCTAACAAAAATATACTAACTCCTAAAATTATTAAAAATTTCGGCAGAGTCTCCCTGTCTTTATGGACGGCCCAAAATTGATTTGATCACCGGGAATACAAACCAAACTCCAAACGCCGCAAACTTATAGACTATTTCATACTACTCAATGAGATCTACGCATCTATATAGACTATTTCATACTACTCAATGAGATCTACGCATCTATAGTTCTCAATCGTCTAATTAAGCAACAGTTCAAAAGTTGAAATTTTATGCTTTCGCCCTAATTACTTCCCGAAAATCATTTATTAAACGCTGGGTATTACAATAGAAGTAGTATGGATAATTTGTATAGCTATTATAGTAATCAATCTATTAACTTATAAAATTATCCACCACACCATCGACTTTAAATTTTAAATTCATGATATTTAGTTTCTTGTATAAATGCAAGGAGATCACACAGTTAGGACCGTCCTTTCTTTCTTTTTTTTAAGAAAGTTAGGACCGTTCTTTCTATATAAATGCTATATACTATTGCGTACTGCAGATGTATACTAACGTGTACTAACCACTATTATAATTTAATCTCGACCGTTCATTTATAATTGACTAGTATATACTAGTATTGGGTACCGTAAAGAAGCCCTAAGTAATTATGAGTGCAAGTCAGTTACGACATGCTAAAAGCTGAAGCAAATTTTATTATTTATTAATTAGGATTAGTTTTTTATTTAAATGCTAAAATTAAGAATTTGTGACAAATACAACTTTTGTGTTTATAAATTAATTCTAAATTACAAAATTAATAAAAAATAAAGTAAATATAATAATTAGGTTGTTGTATGCATAATACTGCAAGCACTAATTTATAATTCTGGAAGTATTAATAAATTTAAATTGTTCATGGCCAAATACTTTGTTACAAAGTTTATATCAATATGTATGTTCTACAATAACACTTGTGTGAATGAACGGGTTACCAACCACTGCATATTGCAATTCATCGATGTTGTATTTGAAATTAATTGCTACCTGGGGTTCATTCGGTGGCTTGTAATCGACGAAAAAATCACCCCAGATGGTAGGGTGGAATGTAGGAGCCTTTTGCAGTCCCTCTTCTTTTTCTTCTACTTTCTTGGAGCAAACAGATGCAGGTATGAGTACCATGCTGTCGATATTTATTGTTTCTCTTCTTAGTGTTCTTACCGATATCCTCTTGCTGGCTATAAACCTGTGCTGCTTTGATCTGCTACTTATAGAGCACCAAGCAGGCCAGCAAAATTGTAAACTTGTAATGCTTGCGTGTACCGTCCTTCCATGCAGCATCATGTGATTTATGACCAGGCAGCTGTGATAGTAACATTCCAACTTACTTTCAGTAATTTGCAGTACTATGGTGGATATAATTTTGACCATTATGTAAATATTATTTTTGGATGACGATCCAGCCCAAATGGTCAACAACGTTCTCATTCTGGCATTGAATGGATCAAGTGATAGAACAGGCCTGATGTTTATATTCTGACGTACTGACTGCCATGGTTTTTATCCAACTTGCATGCAGCATATTTTCTACACAATCCTGACCATTATGTGAATTTATTTCTTTTCTTTTAAAGAAAACGGCTACACACTGCACAAGTGAATCCCCGGGGTTATCAACACCAAAGGTATGCAGCTCCTTCGCTGAAAAAATTATCCAATTCCCCAAGTATTGTGCCAAAATGTCTTTGCAGTAATGCGGTGGCATTGGCAAAGTGCCTTGTACTCATTCCATGAGATCAGGGGCGGATCCACTGTTATATGACTGGTGTCAACTGACACCAATGAATTTTTGGGAGCCTAAGTACCTTCATTATAGTCTATCATGGGTGACACCAGTGGACTTTGTGTTTTTGACACCACTATCCAGCTAATTAGGCCATTATTTGCTCTATTCCTCATCCGTAAACAACAGACAATAACATGTCTAATATGTTTGTTGCGTAGTTGTTAGTTGTTACATGCAAAGTTAACTAATGATCCTCGTTAAAAGAGTGATGCTATTATTTACTTTGCACATCAAAATAGGTGTGTACCTATAATTTATTTTAGTATTGATTCTTGCTTTTTTATTTTGTCTATCAAATATACGTTTGTATACATCGTTTCGTCCATGACCACATGTAAGTTGATGGGCTAACAATTTTAGCTATAATCCCAAACAGTATTTCCATTATATCATCTTCACACGATGGAAAATTATAAACGTAAATGATATATAAGCCCTTTGTATTTTTTTTACATAAGCTAGTAACAAGTTGAGTTATTTATTTTAATTATTTACGCCAATGTTTTATTTATCTAAATTAGATGTTATTCCACATTTTACCTTTGGTGTCAGTCTTTGAGCTTTTTTTTGTCTTTACATTGCTTAATTACTCGATGTTTTGATTCATACGAGTCTTGTTGCTTCTCTGAATTTTTTTACCATTAATCTTTTTTATATTCTTACTATTAATATATTGTTTGTTTAAAAGTCACATACTCTTATTAAGTTAAAGGTGATACCATCGACCAAAAATCATGGCTCCTCCCCTCGTGAGATCCTCTGCAGTTACTGTGCCGTGAAAATTTCAGCGGCAGTGATAAATCAGTAGTTACAAAAACACTTGAAAATTGGAAATTTGGCTTTTATAAATCTGTCAATAACTTCATGCACATGAATGTTCTTTTGCAGTGCTTTTAGTTATGTGTGCACAGCATTCACAAAATTCCTGGAGGAGGCTCCACCAGACCACCACTGGTGTCATGATTACAAGAACTCTAGAAAACAAGATTCCCATCCAAAAGACTACAAATAATTCTCTGTGAGAAAGAAAGCTAGACTCTAAAGAATCCAGAAATTTCACACGACGGGACAAAAAATACTTCGTGCATGCCATTTATTTCATAGCTATCCCCCTCTATCACTCTGTCTGCACTCTGCAGCCAACAGGATTAACGAGATGTTATAGCCTAACTGCATGCTTGGAAAAACCCATACAGTTCTATAACACCCAGTATACACGTACCTAGAGTGATATATCGAATCTAACAAAAAAAAATTATATACTAACTCCTAAAATTATTAGAAATTTTGGCAGAGTCTCTCTTTATTTATGGACATCCACGACAGCCAGTTTAATAAATAAACAATAACCATCAACCCAGAATTCCAAACCAACGATAAATCAACCTAAACCGCAACAAAATAATAAATGCCACTCCCAACAACCTTTATAAGTCTAATTTAAAACTTAGGCTAATCAAATTAATGAGCTAAAATCATATAAGTGTGTGCAAAAGGTGTTGATCAAGGGGCTATTTCCATCCCATGCATGTCTAGATCACTTAGTTCCTAAAAACCAAATAAAATATAAAATTGAGTAAAAAATACTCAACAAGTACAGTATAGAACTAAAAGAATATACATTTAGATACATCATATCAACCATAAAGTTTTATGAAACCAAATGAAAATTTTAGCTCTGTTTGAAATACATATCAGGAAGATGTAGTAGTTCCCCTTCCAGGCATACATGGACATCGTTTGAGCATTACTGGTAAGCCGAGTAAAAAAAATAGTAAGTGTGGACAACTAATCCTTAAGGATGCAGCTTAAAGGTAATGCTCTTCTCGGTTTACTCGGCTTGCCGGTAATGCTTCAAGGATGTCCATGTATGCCAGGGAGGGGAACTACTACTTCTTGATATGAATTTCAAAGAAAATTAAATTTTTCATTTGTTTTTTCTTTATGGTTGGTACGATGTATCCAAATGTATGTTTTTTAGTTTTATATTGTACTTGGTGAGTGCTTTTTACTTACTTTTGTATTTATTTGGTTTTTAGGTACTAAGTGATCCAGACATTCGTGCGATGGGAATAGCCCTTTTATCAACACACATGATTTTAGTTCATTAATTTGATTAGCCTAAGTTTTAAATTAGACTTGTAAAGATCGTTGAAAGTGGTATTTATTATTTTTTTTTCAGTTTAGGTTGACTTAATGTTGGTCTGGAATTCTGGGTTGATGGTTATTGTTTATTTATTAAACTGTCTGTCGTGGATGTCCATAGATATAAGGAAGACTCTACCAAAATTTCTAAAAATTTTAGGAGCTAATATATCTTTTGTTGGGTTCAGTGTAGCACTCTAGGTATATGGATGCATTACACGTCCATTATAGATGCGGAAGCGTGGGTTGATCATTAATGCATTTGTCTGCAATAGGCATGTAATTGGATAACCATACCTTCTTAAATCTTAATAAAATTCAGACCATCCAATCTTGGCTGACCCGGGCAAAAAAATTAGATAACCTTATCTGACACTAACAGAAGGATATCTCTAACCGTAGATGAATTGATAGAGACAATATATTGGACGTTAGTGATGAGAAAGACTCATCAACCTGATACGGATGCAGTTATCTCTAACGACTATTCATGATCGTGCATGATTATGATGATTTATAATAGATCTGCAAAATAACCTGGCATCTGGTCATCTGGTCCAGCAGGATTTGTACAGATCGACAGGAGAAAAAAAAAACAGACAGGAGGGCATGCCATTTCAAATGGTTCAAATATACATACCCAAACCATACGGCAGCGCTAATATAATGTCAAGAGATGAGCTTACTTTGTCCGTTTTAGCCGCCATACCTTGAACGGGTCCCTCTTTTCCATCTGCCCCGGAGAAAATGTCAAAAAAGATATAACTAAACGGCTCAGAGTGTGCACATTTTATTGAATGAACACAGTAGAAGTAAAAGGTATGAATTCACATGTGTGTGGAAAAAAAATTTCAAAGAGGGAAATGAGAAAAATACTTGGAGCGCTGTCATTCACTTTTGGTTTATCTTTTCCAGATATTTCCCGTTTATTATGAGTAAGACTGTAAGAGGGATCGCGTCCGACCTTTTGTCGTAACCAGCACTCCCCACTTCACATGGACTCTGGTTGTTATATATCTTCCACAAGGCCGGCTTGAATTATTCACATGCAATCCAGTTTGGGAGCATATGTTCCAAATTCTTTTATTATGTTTCATTTTTAAGACAATGAAATTAATTCCGGTATTTTACTTTAGAGAAGCAACAATAAATTATTACAAAATTTATATGACTAATAGTTGTGAATTATAAAATTACATGGTTTGATTAAAAAATAAGACCATAAAAACAACCATAAAATAGATATCACACACATATCTAATTGTGTATCTACACTCGTTAAAAAGGATGAGTTGTTTTAGGGCTTGTTGGTAGAGCAGGCAATCCGTGTCATTTGTGTGGGATGGGGCTTAGAGCTTTTTAGATTATTAAGTCATAGTCTGTGTTGGTAGACTAGTTATATAATAAATGCCTTCACTGGCTGTCCACCCACTATCCGAAATAGAAACATGGTTGGGACGACCTATTTTTCTATTTTCTCTCTTTCTTTAATTGTTATGATATATATAAAGTGTGGAATGGTCATTTAGCTGTTGTCTATGCATGCAAGGATGATATATCATGTTCCAGATAATAAGTTTTAAACACTCATTTAGATAATTTAAAATGTCAAGAATGACCCATGCTCCCGGTTGGGTTGGCCTTCCGTCTTTAAAATGGTGTAGGCCCAAAGCCAGTGGACCATGGGTGCCAGTGAGAGACCGGTCAGTGCTGAGGGACACTAATGTGTGACGGGTGAGATTGTTGGAATAATCCCACATTGGAAGTTTAGGGGAAGATGAGGAAGCTTTCGGGGTGGAGAAGGATTTCTCCCGGTTGGGTTGGGCTCCCGCCTATGGACCAACAAGACACCAACTTATAATTGGGGGGAGTCCCTCACCTCCAATTATAAGTTAGTGTCACTCCCCCTAAACTTTTAATGTGGGACTATTCCCAACATTCTCTATTATATCTCGGATTGTTTACAAAACCTACATACTGCATACTCATGTTTGTTTCTAAAAGATCTCCGGACTATTGCTCATAGTTCCATATATGGCAATAGCATGGTCAACCCATTATATTAGAGCTTTGTGTCAAGCAGTGAACTATAATAGTACGAATTAAGACTTAGACAACTTAATTGACCACGGCAGGCACAACCTTGAGAGGGGAAGCACGCATGTTGGAGGTGCTAAACCTCTCACTCATGTCCAGCTCCAGCCGACATGCCGTCCGGTAGTCGCCACTCGAATGCACGCAGCCGTGTTGCCAATATCAGCGGCACGACCCCGCTCCGCCAAGGGCAACCCAGGGCATAGCCTCGTACCCGTCCCGAATGGGGTGTACTCAAACTCTTTCCCTTTCAAGCCCCACCTATAATGATCAAGTTCTCCCTTTTGCAAGAACCTCTCTGGCATGAACTCGTCGGGTTTGTCCCAAATCTCCGGGTCTCGCATTATCGCCGACACGTTGAACAACACCGTTGAGCCCTTGGGAATGGAGTAGCCGCCGACCTCAATGCCATCCTCTGTCGCGTAATGTGGCAGCAACAGCGGGCCGACGGGGTGCAGCCGCATCGCCTACTTCCAGGCTGCGTGGAGGTACGGGGGGCGTGCCACGTCGCCCTCGTCGATGGCGGCCTCCTTACCGGCGGCGGCAAAAGCTCCGGCAATCCGCCGCCGCCGTTACGCGCCGGCTGATCACCGCCGGCGGCGACGTCATCAACCACGTCGACGGAGAAGAACGCGCTGGAGAGGAGGTTGAGCACGCCGCCGTACACGACGCGCTCGACGTCGACCACCGTCCCGGCGCGGGCGGCGGAGGCTCGCCACGACGTCGCGCGCCGCGGCGAGACAGGACGCGCGTGGCGTGGATGGCGCGCATGGACTTCCACCTCGGGTCGGAGCTCGCGAGGAATATCATGGAGCGGTCGGAGAATCCGACGGCGCGGAGGGCGTCGGGCACCGGGCGCGCGGCGAGGCGGCGGTCGTGGCTCGTGAACGCCTCCCTGACGGCGTCGCGGGAGGAGATGACGATTGTGGTGGTGAGGCCGAGCTTGAGCGACATGACGGCGCCGTGGCGGCGTGCAAGGCGCATCAGCGTGTGGTGGAGGACGCCGCCGCCGGCAAGGTTGTGGAGGTTGCCGATGAGTGGCAGCGGCGGCGGTCCCGGCGGCAGGGGTCGTCTCCGGTCGTTGAGGAAGATGAAGTAGTAGACAAGTGAGGTGGCTATCGCTGCAATTGGCAGCCAGCTGATGAGATTGCTGGTGTTCTCCATTGGTGAAATGTTTTGGCGTTGGAGTTGATCAATAGTTCAGTTCATTCGTTTCTGTCGATCACTCATCTGTCCAACCCTGATTTAAAGAGCAATTTTACCGTCGTCCTTGGTAGGTACCGAGAGGTACCAAAATCTCTCCTATTATAAAAATTGATAATGTTTTCGTTCTCAGGTTTTCGTCCGTCGTTAGCAAGACACAATCGGTTTTCGTCCACTCCATGCTCGCGTCCAGGCCACGTCCAGATCATCAGTAAGAATCCATTGAATTCGGATCAGACTTTTCCTATGGGGCCAGAGTATGTTTTTCTCGCGGTGGCGAGGCTGAGACGTGGAGTTCGCGCGCGCGTGGCGCCGATCGACTGCGGAGGCAAAGTCCCCGCGCAGAGGGAAGGCAACACGCAGTGTCCCGCTCATGGACAGATGCGGTGTAGAGGCCGCGCGACATGTCAAGTAAAGTTGTGTCTCTCCATATGGTACTCTAGGGCTCTAGGCTACAAGTTAATTACATAAAAAATCGTGCATGGTTGAAGCTCCACATTCCACACTGCTGATTACTGCAGGAGTTTACATGTTAAAAACTGTAGGGTCTATTTTTTGCTATAGTTTTTTTATATGTCTATTTATAAAATAAGTTTTCTAAAAGGGCGGACAAAAAAAATTGTTGCTTCTTATATAGTTTGCGCAAAAGCTAGCTAATTTGCTATTACTGATTCCGTCCATGTACGTGCATGCGATCTCTCTGTTCACTGTCCACTTAGTTTCATGGTTAGTTACCGTGTCACTATTTTTACTTTTTTATGTATAACAATCGGTATTATTCACGACTATGGAAATTAAACTTCAAATCATGTTATGTGCTTAAATTTAGTGGACCATTGTGAGCTATTTTATAAACATAAATTAGTTCCCGTTGCAACGCACAGACATCTTGCTAGTTTTACTTTAAAATTTGGTACATCTCGGTACCTCAGATACGGAGAGGTAAAAAAATCGTAAAATTACTTCAATTTAAAATTAAAGTTGATAAAAACAGTATTTTCAGATTTCAGAACAAGAGTCAAAGTAGTGATGATTCCAAGTAGCAGTCACAGTCAGCGCAGACCGATGTATGTATCTATCACGAGCTAGCGGTCCCGGTAGCAGGGGGAGACCACCACTAGCGACGGAGCGTCATTGTCTCCGGCAGGGGGTGGTGATGAGGAAGAGGAGGTACAGTGAGATGGCTATCATTATATCATACGTATTTTACGACACTATGACACGAAGCCGAAACGATACCAATCATAGTATCCTAATTTTTATAATATTCTGATTTTTACTATTTATTTTCTTACGATCCTAATAAATCTTAGGTGTATCTCGATACCACTCGAAAGTACATTAATGAAATGTTATGGCGTTGGAAACTGCAACTTGCAGTTGATCAATAATAACAGTGTTTTCAGATTTCAGAACAAGAGTCAAAGTAGTTATGTTTCCGTGTAGCAGTCACAGTCAGCAGACTGATGTATGTATCTATCATGAGCATGCATGCATATATTAGGGGCTCCGATAGGTATGTGACCATGAAATTAATCATGCATATTATATTGACGGCTGCCATAGGTAAGTTCAACTCACGTGTAACATTTTTTTTTAGTGCGGAAGATGGTTAATTACACCCTACTTACTATATCTGGAAGATGGTTACATACATATATGATCTAGGGAGTTTTGAATAATATTTTTATCGTTGAAGTTTTGGACCATTCTTGAAGTGATATGTCTGATCATTTAAGAGATTCCTCTAGATCAAGTGAAGAACTAAAACAATTGTCACTTCCTATGTGAATAATTCACCTACGTATCAGTTCTCGACACTTTTTTTAATCCAATTTTTAGAGTTTAAATTTATCCCAAAATTAACAACCGACAAGTTATAAAAGTTCTTTTCAAGTACATTGTACACATGTTGTCTCTCGGCTTTGTTCAACCCAACCAGTCCGGCCCTGTGTGAGAAGGGTGGATGGTATTTGTCCCTACCAGTGAATATCCGTGCCTAACTCTTAAAACGTGTTTGGCAACTTGAGTGAGGAGGATTGGGAGTTTTGATGAGCAAATTGATGGTGAGATTAAGAAGGAAATTTATTTTTTAGTCTCAATCTATTTGGTAGAGATGATGAGAATTTAGTAGGGAGTTTAGATGAAAATTGATCAATTTAAGTGAAAATGAACGGTTGAGATCTATCTAAGCAACATAAAAGAGAATTCCCTCTCAATTCCCACCCCTCCTCAGGTATTGAAGAGGAGGGAGTTGCCCCCCTTAATTTTCCATCCCTATCCCACCAAAACTCCCATGTTTTCTAACCAAATAAGTTAATTATTAGGAACTGTTCAGTTGGATTCTTTATGACCCGTGTCAGTTAGCATTGGTAATCAAAACCGTTAGGTCCGTTTGTTTTAGGTTGCCCACAATCGAATAGCCTGCAATCAGATTCCAGCCCATTACAAATGGAGCTATCTATATATAATATCTATATATAAGTGTCAACTGTTTTTTTAAGTACTCCACCCATTTCACAGTGTAAGGGTTTTGACTTTTTTTTTTAATGTTTGAGATTCATCTTATCCAAAAAATTTGTGTAAATATAAAAAAATAATAAGTTGTGTTAAAAGTTTATTTGATAATAAAATATGTCCCAAATATAATGAATGATAATTCGATAATTTTTGAATAAGACGAATTATCACACGTTGCAAGCAAAAAAGTCAAAACTATTACATTATGAAACGGACGGTGACAGCGAGCTTCCCCGGCCACTGACCTAGCCCACCGCCCGCTGCCCCACCCAACATAATTGGTTGGCGGCGAGCTTCCCCTGCCAATGACCGCGCCCACTGTCCTCTCCCGGCCCCGTGGCTCCGGCGGCACTGCCACCACCTCGCCACCCGCCCTTGCCCCCGCTCATCGCTGGTCTGCCGCCTCTCCGACGTCCCTTTTAGCCTGAAGCCTCTTCACTGGCGTCCCCTCCGCACCCGAACCCTAAATACGTGGTCTACTTTGGACTCCGGCGAGCTCCGGTGAACTCTGGCGAAGGAAGAATCCGGAGGGGAAGAAGAAGGTGGAGGAAGAGGAGGGAAAAAGACCTAGGAGAGGCCTACTCGTGCGCGAGGCCTAACTCCTCGTGCACAGGCATTGGGTAGTCGTTTCAGAGATGGGGAAGACGAAGATGGAAGCATTTGTTGAATATCTACCATGGTCAATAATAGTATGACAAAATTGTGGCAATGGTCTGACCCAAAATCTTTGTCACCGTGGCTACCAGCACAGGATCCCGACGTCGGTAACATCCTCCACGGCTCCAACTTACATGCACGTGGAACAAGTGCTGGTTGAGGGTGGAGTTCGGCACATGTGCTATGCTAGCTTTGTTGGCTCCCTACCATCGAGCCTGACAGCAAAAACCACGCTGCCACCCGGGGGCAGGACTACAAAATCTATCTACGATGCACCGATACGGCAGACGTTGTACCGGTATCCAATACGTATGGGATACGCCGATATGACTGCGATACGGCGATACACGTATCGACGGAGTATCAAGTATAAATGCAAATACTTTTTCAATATTAGCCATTCATCTTATTTAAAAATTAAATACAAATATAGAAAATAGCATGTCATGTTTACAATACTTTTGATGATAATAAAGTAAATCACAAACAAAATAAATAATACTTTGTATTTTTTAATAAAATAAATAATCAAATGTTCGAAAAAAAGTAAAAATTGTATTTACATATGAAATCAGAGGGAGTAGAGAAGAGATACAGATACATAAGATTTGAGTTTGTGATTTTTATTACGTACTTGATTTACCACTGGAGATTTTTTTTGAGAGGCATTAAGTTTTTCCTCGTTCCACCCAATTACCCATACAGATCCAAAAATCGTAATCTGCCAAAGAAAAAAAGAAAAAAACTAAAATCGTCATCAGCAACAAATTTGCTTCCTCACAAATATCTCACTCCTGCCCCGGCCTCAACAACTCGCAAATCCAAACCTTTCTCTCCCCGCGCCCTCATTTCCATTCCACCAACCGCCGCCGCCTCCTCCCCATCATCGCCGCCTTGCCTCGCCACGCCACCTCCTCCTCCTCCCCGTCGCGGTTGCGGCATTTCCACGAACACCTCGCGCTCGCATCCGCCGCCCGCTTCCTCCTCCAACGCTTCGATCCCGCGCCGTCTCTGCGGCATTTGCACGAACACCTCGCGTGCACGTGCGCGCGCGCTGTCCCTCCCACCACCGCCCGCGCGATGGGGCCACGGAAAGCCCAATACGACATTCAGCGCATGGAGGCGGAGGCCGAGGCGGCGGCGCGGCAGGAGGAGGAGGCGAAGGCGAGCGCCGTGCGCGAGGAGGCTAGGGCGGCGTGGCTGCTGGACACCGAGGGTCGCTACGACGAGTCGCTGGCCCGCGGCGACGAGCTCGCGGCCAAGCACCCGGGATCCGCGGTCGCGGCCCACCTCGCCGCGGTCCTGCACCACCACGCCTTCAAGCTGGCCTTCGTCGCCAATGACAAGCCCCGGATCGACAAGCACCGCGACGCCGCGCTCGGCCACTACATCAGGGCCAGGCAGCTCGCCCCCAACTGCGTCGAGATCGCCTACCGCCTGGCGTCCATGCGGCTCCTCTGCGACAACGACGGCGAGGCGCAGCCGGACATCCTCCGCGCCATAGCCATCGCCTCCCCCACCGACCCCGCCGAGAACAACGTCCAGTACGACTTCGTCCCCACCGTCGCCGAAACCACCGCCAAGGATAGGGTGGAGAATTCCCTCGAGCTTGCTCACCAACGCTGTGGCTACATTGTGTCATACCTTCGCGACGAGTGGATTCCCAACAATGTCCGTTCCCTTCTCGCCTTATCCGACAAGGAAGGCACGGCCAAGGCGATCAAGCCAGCTAGGGAGCTCGCCGAGCGCTACTACTACTCGGCGCGTGCGCAACTAACCCACGCGCACATCAACCTGGAGTTCGCCTTCAACCTTGACCCGGAAATTGACAACCGGCCATTTCTGAATCGCGTCCTCCGTGAGCTGAACAGTGTGGCAGGTCGGTTTGATGATTCTCTTGTGCTCGCCATGGTCCGAGCGAAGCTCTTGTTTGTGCTGGGTGATTATACTGCTATGTCAGCTGAGGCCATTTGGGCGATCAACATGGTGGATCCTGCTGATCCGGGGAATGAGGATGTAGCTCCTGGATCTGTACCCGGAGAGAATTCTCAAGACAGGATATCCTATGTGCGTGCAGAGATTGGACGTTTGCTGAAGAAGCTTGTCTCAGTGGCCGGATATTACTGGAGGTGCTATTTGACAAGAGAGGAGCGGGACGGCTTTCTATTCGTGGGAATCAACTCGCTGCATCGACACTACGTTAATGTTTACCAAGAAAACCACGAGGCTGCAAATGTCATTTCTGATGCACTTAGCTTTGTCAAGAAAAGCAGCTCATGGAGGTTTTGGATTTGCCCCTATTGTGTTGGCAAGAAGATTCCGGACACTGATTCTCTCTTGCAACACATACGCAACAAGCATCCAGAAGGGAGTGTCTGGCCGAAGCTGCTGTCTGTTTTAGATCCAAAATTGATTTCGGATATATTTGGGGGTGATAATTTCTCGGACAACGTAACTATCTTTCCAGATTCAGAGGAGCAATATGTCTTTCATTTCAAAAGTATTACGGTATCTGACATAACTGAACCAAGGCCGTTTTCTGAATTACGAGAGAACAAACGAACAGAAGGAATTGAAATCCTTGAGGAGATCAAGCTAAAGCTGAAGAATTTCCCCACAGATAAAAGCATTGAGGTTTGACAATCTTCCCTTCTGCATGGCCTTGTTTGAACTTCTTTTTATTAGATTCACTCTTGCACTGACTGTCATCTTCATTGGACTAACCTTTCTACGTTGCAGTTTAATGAGGCTTGTGCTGAAATCCGAGACTTGTGGTATTATTTCCTGGAAATCTCTGTTCTGGATTTTCGTGTAGTCATCTTGCCCCGTGCAGCGGCTTTCATATGGGTATGTTTTCATCTGGAGGTTCTTGTTTTTGTGTAGCTGTCCATCTCTTCACTCTTACTGTGTACTGATCTGTAAGTCTATAACCATCTTTACAGAACCAGTTGCTGCAATGCATGAGCAAAGACAAAAAGGCTGCTAATAGGAGTATTGATTCTGTTGTGATTGATGCAGTATTTCCTTATGTTGATGAGGCTCCAGATATTGATGAAATATTTTCTAATGACAGCAATGCTGTTGAACCTGCAATATGTCCTAATGTTGCTAATACTGATGTCCCTAACAACAATGCTGCTAATACTGATGAATCTACTCTTAACATTTCTGGCGCCCCTAATATCAATGCTTCTGATATTGATGAAACGATCCCTAACACTCCCATTGACCCTGACAGAAGTTCTGCTATCGAAAATGGCTCCAATGTCTCCCATGTAAACAAATCTAAGTACTTCCCTTGAAATTTTAGCAAGTAACTTTAATTTAAGTGCTAACATGTGGAATTGTTTTCAGGCTTCATGCTCAGATGACACATTAACAGCTGGAGAAGATAAAGAACGGTACGAATGCTTCAGTTTTTTATTAATATTCGGCAGGATTACTGTTTCATAAGAGTAGTTCAATTAATATCTGACCACTTGCAGTCTTTTTTCTTTATTCATTGTTCAATATTTCAACAAACTTGTATTTTGTATGGATTATATATGATTCCCTATTGTTTGTCTGTGGAAAACCTCCCAGTTGTTTATAAAGTGATCATATGTGCAGAATGGACAACAGGACAAGTGCATGTAAATGTAATGTGACTACTTCAATACTTATTAAATAAAAATATATCTATGTGGAGATGTTGTTGATGACGTTCCTGATATCGATGAAATTTTCTAATTTTGATGATGCCCCTGACAGCAATGCTACTAAACCTGCAATATGTCCTAATGTTGGCGGCGATATCCTTGACACCAATGCTGATAATAATGATGCACTTTCTCTTGATGTTGCTGAAGTCTCTAACAGCAATGCTTCTATTACCAGTGAAACAATGCCTAAAGATGACCCTGACAGCAATGCTACTGAGCCTGCATTATGTCCTAATATTGGCGATGTCCTTGACAACAATGCTACTGAGCCTGCATTATGTCCTAATATTGGCGATGTCCTTGACAACAACACTACTAATACTGATGCACTTTCTCTTAGCATTGCTGACGTCACTAACAGCAATGCTTCTGGTACCGATGAAACAATTCCTAACATTGCCGATGACCCTGACAACAATGCTGCTGAACATGCAATAAGTCCTAATGTTGGCCATGTCCTTGATAACAATGCTGCCAATACTGATGCACTATCTCTTAATGGTGTTGGCGGTCCTGATGGCAATGCTTCTGATATTGATGAAACAATTTCTGACATTGCCGATTCCCCTTACAGAAATTCTGCCAAAAATGGCTCCAATCTCTCCGATGTAAACAAATCTAAGTGCTTTCTTTGAAATTTTAGTAAGTAACTTTAATTGAAGTGCTAACATGTGAAATTTCTTTTAGGTATCATGCACAGATGACATATTAACAAATGGAAAAGATAAAGAACGGTATGAATGCTTCAGTTTATAATTATTATTGGGCAGTATTACTATTTCATTAAAGTAGTTCAATTGATAACTGACCACTGGCAATCTTTTTTCTTTTATTTATTGTCCAATATTCCAACAAACTTGTATTTGCTTTGAATTATATATGATTCCCTATTTTTTGTCTGGAAAACCTCCCTTTTGTTTATAAACTGTAAAGTTATCATATGCACAGAATGGACAAGGGTTTTTCAATACTTAGTAAATAGAAATATAGTTTCATCATTGAGAACAACAAACAAGTGATATTGGGCATGGTCGTAATTTCCTTGTAAATTCTTGACCTGATTAATTATGGTGCATCATTCTTTGACAACATATAGATTTTTTTGGGTAGAGATTGGAAATCAGCATGTCAGCCATTTCTAAATTCTTCATTTTTAAACACACTTCCATGAGAGACTTATCGTCTCTTTGCATGATCTCAATGTACACAATGAAAACTGGAACAAAAAATGCTAGATGTAGCTGTGTTCCCCTTGTTCCTTTGTGTTTTTACTGTGGCTTTAGTCCCCTTGTTCCTTTGTTTTTGTCACCATTGATGTATTTATAAAAATAGCTAGCATTATTATTTGCCGGTTAGATTTTTTTGTTTCTCAATACATACGAGAACTCAAAAGTTAGTTCCTTGGTGCAGTGAGGTGCATGTTAAAGATGAGAGCTATGGTGCCACAGTAAATGAAAAGGACTCAATTCCACCAATTAAAATGGTGGAATATGGAAGCGAGTTGGATGCAACGCCAGAAAATACTGCTTCACACTTGTTAGGTGCATATATTTTATTTGAAACGGAAGGAACTTTGTGTGTAGAATTTCTAGTAGTAGCACAGTGCTTCAGCATTCCCGTTTAGCAGATAACGAATAAATTATCGATGCCATTTGAACATGACTCCATTGTGCGCTATTTTATCTTTGGAGTTAGCAAAAACAAACTATATAAGCTACTAGAATGTTGACACTTGATTGAAAGACACCGTTTTTCTTAGTCTGATTGCCAGAAGCTCTTGTAAGTTGTAAGTGTGAAATCTCTTAACAAATCTCTCCCAATGTTCTTTATCTAGTAGGTCATAATCCTTGTAAACTATAGGCAACGTTGTGCACCTAGAGGGAAAGACCATATGACCTACTGACCACATCTAGGTTTGACATGAAAACCCATATATTATTTATATTTTGATGGCATTTTTATTTCTATTGAGCTTGATTACTGTTATACTGTAATTACCTGTTGTTTTTATCCTTCAATTATTGTTACACTGAATTTGAATCTTATTTGTTCTGTGCATTTGTTGTGATACATACTATAGAAATTTCAGTAACTTAAAATTGAAAAATATTGTAATACGACCATTTATATGAAAAGTCTTGTCATTTGCTACTCTAGACCAGAACATTCTGTTAGCAATTTTGGATGATGCTCAGTTATGCAGCAAGATACTGTTTATTCTAACTGAATCTTATAACAGGAAAATTTGACAAATCTACTGAGGAAATTGCAAGCATTTCCTGCTACCGAAAAAACATTGATGTTCTCAAAAACAACAATGCTGATGAAGACATGTATTTCTTGAATCTGATAACACAGGTAGCTAAAATTTATACAAGGCCATGTATGTTGTTATATACTTGTTTCTAATTTTCTGTAAATCTTTCTAGGTACTGTGGAATTTGAGGCACTTTCGCAATGAATTTCTATGGAGGCAACCTACCTTTGATGTATCACATGCGGACCCCTGCATTGCTGAAAAATTATATGAGATCTTCTCCGCATGGGAGAAAAATGAACACTCCAGAATGGTTCTTTTGCTAACTGATGTGAAGACCACTTTGTGCGAAATTGTAAATGATAGCAATATGTTTCAAAAGATATGTATTTGCTACCATCTTATAGCTTCACATAACAGTTCATTGAAACAATTGGCATCACAATTTTGTTTTATCTTGGTACCTTTTTCCAATACTTTGTCAACTTAAGGTAATTTTGGAGCTATATGATTATTCTGTAAGTAAACATGGATGTGATACATTTCCAGCTTGTAAAATAGAACGGTTCTAACTACCAGATTCATGGCTTTTAACAAATTATTTTCCTTATTATTATTTCTGATAAGTTTAATTTTAGTTTCTTCTTGTTTTTTGCCTGTTGATTTTTTCTATAAGAAAAGAATGAAAAAATGAACACAATTTTATCACACATTTTGCTTGTATGCTTCTGTGATTTTTTTCTTTGATATAAATTAAAAGTGTATCGTAGGGTCTAGGCGACTACTCTGAATCCCCCCAACCAGTTATATTTTATGTTGCATAATAATATTTCATTCTTCACAAGGTCTTGGGGTAATATGTCAGTTGCAGGTTGGGAGAAATTTTGCATCTGAAATTATGGCTATTATTCTTGAGGGACTTCATAAGTTTGATACCTCTCTGTATTTTGGTGCCGAGAGAGTGGTACTAAATACACCCTGCAAATATCGTATATTGACACTTGGAATTTTTGGGGTAGAATTGAAGCAACTTATGAGCTGCGGATGTGGAGAGTGGTTTGGTGAAGAAGAATACAGGTTTTTCCATAAGCTTGATGCAAGTTCACTTGATACCACAAAGGTGTGTCTCACACTGTGTATTTTCCTAGTCTTTGTCTTTTTTTAGGCGATATAATAATGTGGAAGCATTCTTGCTTGTATTAAGAGTTTATCCTGGTCCCTTTTGTTTCAGATCAATAGCTTTGGAGAGCTTTCAATATTGATGGATTCACAGTCTGATTGTGAGAGAAGATGCAATAAGTGCTCTGGAAGTGTCAAGCAAATAGGTTGTTTTCTTTCTAAGGGACCACACTACTTCACAATAGGTAAATTCACTTGTTTAAATAGAGCGTGACATGTATACTTGCGTGTTTCTGTTTTTCCACCCTATACAGAAATACACTTGTAACAAACCTACATCTGATTGTCGCAAGTCAGAATATGTTGAAAATAACCAAGTAATGTGCTTCATGTGAATCCTTCTCCTAACAAAAGCAAAGGATTTAAGTTAGATACTTGTCCTTAAGAAGTAGCACAAGTGTACAACCAATTAACATGCAATGTGAATTCAAGTTCTGTTGCTTTGTCTTTCAAAAAAAAAAAAATTCTTTTGCTTTGTCGTGCGTTACCATGTTGCTACCATGTTTCAGTTTTGCAGGATTGGCTAGGTAGTGATGAAATCCAGGCTATCTTATCTGAAGCATTGTTTGGGATTGCGTCTCCCCTTGACATTGCACTTCTCTACAAAGGTGTTATACTTCCTCAGAAAGGTGGTCACTCTGCAACCAAGTATCGTTTGATCTCAGTGGTATGTATCCCATAAATCCTTATTATTCTGAATTGAACTGTCAACAGGTTGAACAAAAATTATCAAAATAATATTGTGCACTTAGATAATCTGGAAGAGACGAGGAACAGCAAACCACTGAGATTGTTAATGCATGTTTTTGAGGAGTTTTATGCAGTATTTCTATACATTGAGGTGCTATTTTGTTTCTTGAATATTGGTGATGTCTGGATTCTTAGTTGAGATATTTATATCTAAATTCTTAGTTGTCACATAGATGTTGGATAGAGAGTTATTTATTGTTTTCTCTATATATTTTTTTTAAAAAAAAGGTACTACATACTTCTTATTTAATTTGTGTTCAGAATAGTGAAGGTATTACTTATTTAATGTGTTCAAAGAAATGGTATTACTGGCAGCTGAAGAACTTCCCTTTTCTCCATCAGCATTCCAAAAGGTGAAAAGTTGAAGTGATTAGGCTTCATTATACTTTGGCAGTAGTTTGTTACAATTAGTTTAACATATTTCACAGCGACTTGATATATGGTTGGTTGGCAGTGAGTGTGGTAATTGAGTAGAATTTGAGCAGGAATAAATAGTCTGCTTAACAAATACTAGCGAATGGGATCAACACAGCAGATCATTACTTCTATGGACTGTCATCTTGATATATTGCTGAACTTTCATTTGAATATATCGGTTAAGCTTTGGAGAAATATTGCTAGGTAATCTCATGGGGCCATCTAAACGTCTGATGTTCTCACTTCTATATTTTGACTCTTATTTCTCTCCACATCTTATAAGAATTTGTCTCATTAATTTTAGTATGCATCGATTGCAGAGATAACGGCTACATTGGCTTACCATACCCCGACCCTATTTTGTATTCTCTGCTCATTGTGTTGCTACTTTCTGTTTTACAGCACATCCTGTTGTTAAATTGGTTGTGGATTTATCTGCTTATAGAAACATAATATTGTACTGCAAATCCGATTTATTTGCATAAAGTTAGCTTAGCCTTGTTATTTGTCCAACTATGCAGATTTGCTACATTGAACATGGTTATGTCTGCTTTGCTCGTGATCAGGACAAGTGGCTCAAGTATGATAACATGACTGTCATGGTAGCTACCCCTCTCCAAGATCCCCAACTATAAATTTTAAACATTTCTGACTCTAAACCTCCTAGATACAACTTTGGTTACTCTGTCACAACATATTTGACAAAATACTCCCTCCGGTTGCAAATATTGGATGTTAGCGTCAAATAAAAAAGGATGGAGGGAGTAATTATCATTATAGGAAACCTAGATGTATTATTATTGTACCAAGCAAGGTCATCTCTACTTAGTAGTTACTCCGTATTAGATAAAATATCTTTTAATAACTGAGCCTTTGAATTTGTCATTGAAATCCTGAGCTTCTCCTTTAGCTGATCTAAATATTTTGTTTGCCCATTGCAGACAATACATTGTTTGAGGGAGCTACTAGAACTTTATTGGGAGATCAACCTCCAACCTGAAGTCCTTATCTATGAGGTCATCAAGTAGCTATGACACCCTTGCACCGATCTGATAATTAACCGAGTATAACAATTGTACATATATACAATGTCATCTAGTTTTGTTACGCTCTATGGCACAAGATTGGTGAATGTGATTGGCAGATGGAGGCGTATGCGTAGAAAGAAAACAGCAATGTTTTTTTTTCCCTTTTTTTTCGAGGAAGGCAGCAAGAGTTCAGCCATTTCATAGAGGAGAAAAAAACAGAGTTTGTTTACAACCACGCTACATTACAGACATCAGGGGACGTCTTCAATCGTAGCAATCACTCCACTTTACAAGAACAAGAAAAAAAAAGACTACTCTCGCGCCCAACCCCTCTCCCTTTCCCGATACAGAGTTGTGATAGGTGGAGCCCAGGTGTCATTCTCTCTCTCCTGCCCTTTCTTTTCCCTTTGGGGCAATTTTTTATGTGCCCACGAGTTTTCTCTCTATTTCTTATGCGTTCCTAAAATTTATCTAATTCCTTTTATGCCCTTGAGTTTTTATCTCTATCTTCTCTATACCAGTTGTGCAGTTGTGAGTGCGTGGGTGTGTAGGTGGGCGTGCGGCGGTGCTCAATTTACTTAGTAATTCACTCAATTTAATTAGCAAAAGCAAAGAAGCAATTAAACTTTGGCATGATGCAAAAAGTTCTAAATTTTTTGAATGTATATTTCCTTCCGGTGATTTTTAGGTTCTTACATACAGCCATCAATTCTTGTTCTTATAACTGTCTAAGTATTCCTTAGTGGTATTGAGTGAGCAGAGTTTCATTGGAGATAAGGGTTCTATCACTGGATATTGGTCCATGATCACGTTAGTACACGAAAAGATCAACAACGACAACATGATTTTTTATGCCTGTCAACAAATACATGATGACCAAAAAAGATGCTTTTTCATGGGACGAGTGGACTATTCATTTGATTTTTTTGAACATTTGCCATAAGATGGAAAAAATCAAATAATTGAAGACAATAAAGGTATGGACAAATTGTTTATTCATAACATTACACATAACTTTGTGACAACAAGCTATGGAAACATTTATTAAATTAAGCATGGCAACTTTCTATACGGGCTAGCTAACAACGATTAGCCCTCATCACATTATTGAAAACAATTATATATATGTTGCAATTGTGAAGCTCATTTAATATAATAATATATAATGTAAGTACATGATTGAAGTTAAAGGTCATATGGCTCCATGTAAAGCGATGTTATCGTATCCTTGATTGTATGAGCAAATGTGAATGAATCAGCTTGCTTATACATATAATCCCCAGTTCGTGCAAAATCAATAATTGTTCTTGCCACGACTTTTGGTTGACTTGTTGGTGTACAGTATTCTTTCATCATATCTTTCCATGAATCTTCAATTAACTCCTTTATCCTAGTGCAAGCTTCATGCACCATTGTATTGTGCTGCAGCATGTAACATTGAATTGTTGAAGCATGGTGATCCCCTGTTTGCTCACGCTGCAACATGCCATAGCATTATGTTTTAATTTTATACTTTAAGTTGAAGAGTGGTATCACTAATTATTATGACAGTGGTATCAAGATGCATAAATAAACATATAGATGTATAATAAAGGGATATCGAGAATAACCTTTGTTGATGCAATATCATTTGAGAGTCGTACACCATTTGTGTAGGACTTAAGAAGTTCTGGATAAGTCAAAAGACAATCAAGAATTTCCTTTGTTATAAAGTCACCCATCCCAACAAAAGAAGCACATCCCAGTGCATGAGCACCAACAGTAATTCTTGAAACTTCGAGGTGTTCATCTATTGTTTTGGGAATGTAATGGTCATTGCGCCATTTTACTTCTTGACAGTATCCTCGAACTAACATATTAAACTGCATTAAACATACAAAAATGAAACTGTAAAACACCAAATTACCAAAAAAAAAGGAGTCATTGATAAAGTGGGTTAGCTTCCATTCCTCTAAGCATAAAAATTATAACTTCTCTTATTTAATTTACATATATTCTATTAATGTGCAATTTAACTGAATTTGCTGTATGATTTATAATGCCATGGATAATTAGCAACATAACTAACTTGCAAATTATACATTATCAATATGAGAGATTGAGAAGAATGTGATGAATTTGTTCTAGAGATCAGAAATCACCACATTAATCATAGAGAAAGACAAAATGTATAGGTCTAGATTATAATGGTCTGGTTGTTGATTTATTCATATACAAAATACTTTAATGTATTTATGAAATAGAAGCATGAGTTGTATATCAAATCCAATCATACTTTTAAAATTTAGCTCCATCTGAAATTGCATATTCAAATTCACTAATTTAGATAATAATACAAGAACATGGTAAGCACATTATCATCTAGTACCCGTGTTATCCAGCCATTAGAATGTTTTATTGAAATAATAAAAACAAAAAATAGTACATATGTGCATGTATAAGGTGTGTATATTTAAGCAACTAATAGTTTGTCAATATACAACTCTTACCAGCTCTTTGAGATAAGACACTCGATAACTTTTGTTTGGACCTAGTTCATCTTCAAATGAATCAAATGTCTTTAAATAATATAAGTAAAAATCCTTCATGTAGTTTGGAAGTGAATCTGTTGCAGTTTCATTGCACCTGTATTTTATAATTTACTGTCATTTCACAATTCAAATCAACCAAAAGTGCAATCATGTAGCAATCCACAACAAAGAATACTATTTAGATAGAGTATGACTTTTGACTAAATGAAAGCAGTTATGAATAGTAATCTTCTCTAGTATATATACATTCATTGTCATTAATAAATTATGGTCTACAATAGATCTTGTGTATTTATTTTGATTGGAATATTATATATTTATGTCTTAGAGCATGACTAATGTGTGCTCTTTATGTCGGCACCAATAGGAAAAGCCCTTTGGTGCCCGGTGCCTCACACTAGCAAAAGGCTGGCACCGGGATAATATTGGTCCTCACACCAAGCCAAAGTGTTGATTCCATGCAAAAAAGAAAAAGAAATTATTGCTTGCCTATAGCAGATTTTTTTAGAGAGTGAATGGTGAAAGATAGTGATTTTTTTTGTTGTAAGTCCCATATGAAGAGATAGATGAGGTACAGAGACCCTAGAGAAAAAAGGTGGGTTCTAGCATTCTGATATGGCATTTCTTAGCACATGTAGTGGGTTCTCCATACTAATCATTCTCTTGAGTCTATAGTATGTGCAGTTTTTTATTTATATTTTCTGGTCTAAATTATTGTAAGTGGAAACCAACAAATTAATATCAATTTCCTTTTTTTATATAAATGTATTTTTAAATTTTTTTATTTACCCTCGTAGTGTAAGTAACCTTGATAATTGGAATAAATTTCAGCATAATATTTGTGGATATTCATGTCATAGCCTATATCTTCTAAAAAAATGATTCCACTTAATTATCCTTTTTATGTTGTAGAAAACATATACTACGAATATGAACTATTATGGATCCACTAAAGCAAAGCACCAACTATTAATGCAACAGATTTTTAATTAATCATTACATTAATATCAAGATAGATCAAATGTTCACATTCCTTATGTTAAGAGAAAAATGCTTTGCTTGATATTTCATAAATATAAAGTAGAAATGTGGAATATTTGATCTCACAGAAAATTTTACTCAATTAATGAGAGGTTGATAATATTCAAATGATAATATGACATGGTGAACAAAATATTAGTACTTAAAATATCAGTTTCATAAATTTTCTTATATATAGTAGATTCTTGATGTTCAACTTGTCATGAAATAGGAATAGATGCTAAATACAACTATAAATTTTGCACTCACTATGAAGTATGAACAGCTACTAAATAAAATCATAGTTAATATTGCCATGATTGCAATGGAACCTTACGTGTATATCGCATTAGCAAGCATCATACTCTCCTCAGTTGTACCATATGTGTCAAATATATCATCTAGTATGGTGATAAAACCTGTCATCTTCGTAAGTATGATTCGTGAAAGAGAATAATGGGGCTCTGAGCATGCTCCCGCCATCCAAAAATGCATTTCCACAATTCTATCCCGAATGAAGCTTAAGTTTGATGCAACATTAAGCTCCTTCCACCATCTGTATTATGCATGTAAATATTAATATTTTATTGAAGAATATTGGAGAATTAATTTTTATTATTCACTTTAAAATAACTTACCGTGTGACTTTTTTTAACTCCTCACAATAAATAAGTTGAAGGAGATTGAAATTCAACTTTGCAAATTCTAATATGGCTTCATTCCGTGTAGCATATTTTTCGTAGATAGGAATATAATATTTCGTTTCTAATATTCGAACCCTCCGGAATAGGGGTGTTTCAAGGGCAAGAGATACTTCATCTGCTAATGAAGATTTTAAATGTTCCAACTCTGATCTAAGTCGGAATTTGGCGAAAACAATTGCTTCATCAAGTACTTTTTCCCCATGAGTCCTTAGATATGCTGCATTGTATAAGCTCAAAATGCCTCTTATATCATCAGCAACAAACTTCCCTTCTTTGTCTTGAAAATGTAGAAATATGTCTGCAAAGGTGACCAAGTTATAAATATTAACCTCTCTTGAAAAGATGAATAGTACTCAAAGTATATATGTATTAATGAGAGTATGCATGAGAATATAGTATATATGTAATACAGTGGACTGAAATGTTACGTTCTGTAACAGTTAGTTCTATTAATTCGTCCAATATAAAAATATATGTAGTTTTGGTGAGATGGTTTGCCTGATCATATACTTTGTTTAAATGCACCACTAATTTTCTACTGATTGTTTGGGATATTAGTATATATACAATTCATAGTGACAAACTATCCCCCAATCTCATAATACAACTACTTCGTTGTGTCATCTAGGGAATTAAGATTGAGTTGAGAAATGAAGGTTGTGATTGATTGAGATCCAAAAGTAGGTGCAGAAATTAAATAGATGGTAGTTGAAATGAGAGAGCAGGTGGAGAAATTAGGTGTATTTTGAGACATATTTGAATGCCAAATGTAGCTATATTTTGAGACAAATAAATGGTATATTTTTGAAAATAAAATAATAAATCCTTCTTAAGTGTTTTGGAATAATGCATGTAAAGAAGAAACTTTTGTGTTACTGGTATAATTATATATTGCAGCTGGAAATGCATGGTCTTATGTATCGAAATTTTTTGGTTGATTATTTTTTTGGACAACATAATATAAATTCTTATCATCAATAAGGCCTTAATTACCAGATGACACATCATAGCCGTTCTTTCGTAGAAGATAAAACCGAAGAGAGACTAGGTATAAATCTTTATCGTTGTAGTCAGTGTTGTAAACAGTGTAGAGAAGCTCGTCTATCTCAGTCTCGTAGTAGCTATCCAATCCAAGCCGTTGCAGCGTGATCACAAGATCCAATATCTCTGGTATATCATTTGACCCCTTAACCATCTTCCTAACTTCCTCTTTCAACACTTCAGCCCTTTCTTTCATGTAAGCATGCTGCAGATCAAAAATACAAAAGTGTCAGCTATATATACACAACCAGAATATATTTGCAAATGCAATATCAAGTTTGAATCTTTTTCTATATCCAATCAAGAATCCACGAACACATAGAAACCATTAGTTAAGAGTTTGTACAGTAATTTCACTTATTACTGATTACTTTCCGAGTAAATTTCACAAAACCCTATATATTGGGGCAAAGTGTTACGAGAAACCCCATATTTATGTAAAATACTAATATTTCAATACTATACATGATTATTTTTACACAAGTTTACATTATATAATTCAAAATACACATCTCTTGTCTATTTTATTTTCCCAAGTTTATAATGCACTAAACTGACATAACCCAAAAATTACATAATAACATGTTAAATATGTAGATAAATGCTTAGAAAATCAATGAGAAATGCTTGTTAAAAAAAACCTGGCATGTATATCCATCAAAAAATATCGTATGCATTTTTTTATGGTTGTTATAGATATAAATATTAGCCAAATGAGTGATATAAGCTTATACGTAGGGTTTCTTGAAATATTTAACCCCAAAACATGATGTTTTGTGAAACATAAGGCAAAACATGTGGTTTTGTATTACAAGTGCCCCAAAACCTGGTGCTTTGTGAAATTTACTCTTATTTTCCTACTGCATAGAGATTATATATAAGCAATACATATAACCTTAGGCGCACTAGGTGGCTGGTAATTGAGAAAGAAATTGCCCCAGAGGCTGGGGTGGAAGGTTGAAGCCTTTCGCTGCACTTGCTCGTCTTGGTTGGAGCAAGCTGCAGGTGTCGGTGACATCTTAATCGCTCGATCTCCAGACCGCTAATTGCTCTGCTCAATCTCTGACCTCTAGTAGTTGATCTGCTACTTGTTGCTGAGTTGAGTGGCTATGCCTTCTGCCATGAGTGGTATTAATAGACGATGAATCGATTGGTGCATGGTGACACATGAAAATTGTGAAAGCTAGCGTCAGCATGGACGTATAATAGTACGACTCTAATGATGCTTGTTTGCATACGTAATTAAATTCATGTTTATTTTTTTCCTTCCTTTATATGGAGATGCATGCACACGCTTACCATCACACATGCATGCATGTGCGCACCTGCAAGGCTGCAAATGCAAGTGTACCTCCTTTATCAGAGACGAGATGGATTTAAACCTGATATGTAGGGTGTACACCAAAAACTCATTCACCGCACTAAAGTTGTTACATTATTTATATCTGGAATTTAATCACATAATCCCACCATCCAAAAGTCTCAGGTGTATTTCTTTACACCTAAATTAAGAAAAAAAAACAACTCATCTCTCACAGGTAAGAAACTTGAATTCCCATTTCCCATGCAAGGAAATAGAAGCCTAAAACGAGTTATATACATGCATATAGGCTGCTCACGTTCGATCCAGGCAACAGTTTAATCTAACACTGTAAAGCGAAATGGTAATCTCTTCATTTAACCATTCAAGTCCTGAGTGCATGGACACTATAAATATGACCATCCCATTTGGAAAAAGCAAAATATAAATATGCCTGAAACTTCTGGCCGGCCTCTGGAGATCCAATATACCCCTATTTATCAACCCTCATCCTACAAATACTGTATCAATCCTCGTCCATCCACAAGAATCAAGAACCAACACCACATCAGACTCAACCTTTTAGTTTGGTCACTGATCAAATGTAACACGGAGAACACATCATCAATAATGGAACATCCTTGTTGGAGTGTATAAATTGAATATTGTCCGTCTTTCCCCCCAACAGTTTAGGTCTTTGAGTTGAACTGATTGATGCATGCAACTTAACATAGTATCAGAGTCAAAGGTCTCGAGTTCAAATCACGGCTTGCGTACAATTAAATAAAAATAATTGCAAACCACTCTAATATTCCACGCTTGAGACTTGAAGGGGTCTTGTGTAAGGGGAAGTGTTGGAGTGTATAAAGTGAATTGCCCACCTTTTTCAATTTAGGCTTTTGGGTTAAACTGATCGGTGTAAAGAACTTAACAATCCTCAATATACAATTTAAGAACTAATTGAGTTGGTTCACAAATCAAAAATTCACCAATACAAATCAATAACATGGAGAACTCAACACGGATACCACCATAGTCACCCAGCCACACTGCACTCGATTTGGGACACCTTATCCACCTTGTCATCACTGCGTCGGGATGGGAAAGAGGAGACTAGCGGGGAGGTCAAGGTCATTGGATCCAACATCCTCGCTAGCTGATGCAGCAGTGGTTGTGATGGCGCGACACCAGAGTAAAAGGAAGAGAGAAAAAAGGGCACATTGTAGCCAGCAAAGAGAGTCTGAGAGTTAGCACAGTGGGTTGGGGTTGGTGGCGGCGGCAAGGAGGTGGTGCGGTGGCACGGCGGCTTCATGGAGACATGGAGAGAGATCAAGAGCCAAAGGGAATGAAATTAAGGATATTCTTGATTAAGTCACTAGGCTCAGATCGGTATGGACGAACCTATTACTTTCTTCATCGGCTCGATACATATGAGTGTCGGTTTATTTAAATAAAATATAGCACTTATACCATTATTGTTGGTTTCATTATTGAACCAGCAAATATGGTATCATCTATTCTGGTTCCTTTTGGCAGGGCACACGCTCAGCTCGGTGTGCGGGAGATGATTTATTTGTGCCGCTTTTATGCAAACCGACACCACTTAATGAGGTAGCCCAAATGATATGTTCTGTGGTGGTGAGTACATTATATACAATCACTTATCAAGCCGAGTTTTAACTCGGTTATTATACAAAGAAATGTACTCCCTCTAGTTACAAAATAATTTACGTTTTAGACAAGAACACGGCCTTAAAAAAACAACTTTTACTATATTTATTATTATAATATATAAAAAATAAGAATAAATATATGATTTGAAGTACCTTTCAGGATTAATCGGAGTACACAGTATACATCTGCCACCTAAGAGCGTAGGCAATCCTAAGCCCTAGGCTTTCCTCCATAATTGTGTTTAGATCCACTTAAATCAACATAAAAAATTGTAAAGATAATTAATGACATATTTGTTGAGCACTAGAGATGAACGTAGGTTTCAGTCGATCCTTCCATATAAGCTTCCACGTGGGTGTTTAACTTCTTAATTTCAAACCAAAGGTCCTAAAAATGTTATCGTTTATTTTCTATATATTTATTAATTCTACAATTAATCAAGGCAAATCGTTGGGCAAGAAATTTCCTCACGTACGTGAAACAGAAACTTAACGTTTTAAAAAAGGAGAACATACACATTACAATTGCAAATTGGCCAGCTATATCGTTAGTGGATCAGCTTGCATCTTTGGTCACTCTCAAGCATGCCAATGAAGCATATATATGACCACATTCTTAATGTGCGCGCATATACCTTTGAAATGTCGCCGCAACAGGTCAAGCAGCAGGACATGCATGTAACTTTGTCTGTGTCCATGATAATTAGGTTGTTAGAAACAGGAATATAGTACTTCTCCATGTTATTTATAAACAAACTACGAGTTGCCACACGAGCGGCACATAATTCAAAATACCAAAGAAAAAACAAACTACGAGTTACTCTCTCCATCTCAAAATATAACTATCCTTTTTTAAAATTTATCCTGCAAAGATATCTATATTTTTAAATGGCGTAAATAAAATTGATCTGCAAAGATATATAGCTATATTTTAAAACGTGCTAACATGGACCACACAACACTTACACCTATCTATAGGGTGCTATGGATAATAAGAGTTTCCATATACTACAAGATCGATCTTTATCTGAGCATATTTTACACATGTAAAGAGTGTTGTGTGGCCTCAACTTAATTGGTCTAGGACCGCTGGCTGTTCTTCATCTAAAAGGGAAAAAAAAATGGTAATCCTAAACATATGTGTGGTGAACAAACCTTAAATATATGTGTGGACCACTTACAAGTGGTGTCCTTGTCGTGTTCATCTTTTGGAACTGCCGGACATATATCACTGCGTGGACAGCAGAGAAGCATGTTGGAACGAACAAACATGAACATAAAACAACAATACATATTATAACCACACAAGATCTTCAATTTATTGCTTGCTTTAGTAAGTAATTAAACCATTAATTAATAGGACCCGACTAAACGTAGATCGGACGCGCGTTAATCATACCGTGCGACCCCAAAAAAGATCCCGCAAAACTTCTGAAAAAGGAAAGCCCACGTCCCCCCGCGCGCCGCGCTCCGCATCTCACGATTTCTCCAGCCCACAGCATATAGACCCCCGCGTCTGACGATTCCTCCCGTACGAAGCATATAGATCCCCTACCCCCTTCACGAGGCCACGACTCGTCGTCGCCACCTCGATAGACGAGAGGAGGGAATCAAAACATCAATCTCAGAGAAGAAAAAAGAAGAAAGGGGAAGAAGAAAACACCAGAACGATATCCAGATGGAGGAGAATCAGAGAGGGTACTAACCAACCCCAATTCATGTAGTTGCATCCATGCTGAGGAAAAAAATTACTTCCCCGTACTGAAGAAGTTACGCCCTTCGAAAATAAAGTTACATCCTCTAAGAATTAAAGTTACATCCTCTAAAAATTAAAAAGTTGTATCATTTAAGAATTAAAGTTATATCCATGGGTTGAAAATGTTACATCCTGTTACATTATCTAAAATAATTACATCCTCTAAAGAATAAAATGTTACATCCTACCAAGTAGTTACATCCTTAGAATTAAAGTTACATCCTTCAGAACTAAAAGTTATATCCATAGCCTATAGAAGTTACATCCTTTATAAATATAAAAGTTACATCCTCTAGAACTAAAGTTATATCATATAGAAAGTTACATCCCTCGAAATTAACGGTTACATCCACATCTTATAGAAGTTACATCCTTCCACATCTTATAAAAGTTATATCCTCCAGAATGAAAAGTTACATCCTACAGAATGAAAAGGTTACATTCTTCAGAATTAAAAGTTGCATCCATTCAGATATAAAAACTACAATTGTATTCATCAAAAACTCTAGGCAACAGTTATACTCGGTGGATGCAACAGCTATAGTCGTCGTGAGATTCGGGGTCGTCGACGTCGCCGGATTTGTAGTCCCTAAAACACACAAATAGGGGTGTCAACGGAGCGGATTCGGACGGACAGTGGTCTTACCATATCCTAAACCATATTTTTTTAACTGATTCGGAGCGGGTGCAGATGCTTACGGATACGGATAAGGATGCGGATTATTGCGGATGTCGGAAATGGTGCGGAGTCGGTGCGGAGTCGGCTCGGCAACGGATTAGAATGGTCGGATGCGATGTGTATATTTGATCGATACAACATTAAGCCTTCAAGTCCATGGGCAACATTACAATAGTAATTAGTGATATCACAAGTACTCATATAAAAAATATCTGCGACAACCACTGTCACAATCTGATTAACCTATCCATGGTTCAAAAATAAGCAATTAAATCTTACTAAGTAAATCATCACAACCACACGTGCCATCACATGACACATGATAACGAATTGTCCACACCACACAAATGATGTCGAATTGTCCATACAGACATCGAAATACTAATAAGTTGCATGCATATATAATGTAACGACACATATATAAGAAGCAATGGCTGAAAAGCAAGGATCTAGAAATCTGGACTTCAGACTTCACATGTCATTCCCCATCGCTGTCCGG
>CM002486.1:3149666-3174723 GCA_000325765.3 Leersia perrieri | reverse complement strand
TACATTATTTTGTAAATCCGTTCGGTGGAGTTGTTCCGTATATCTTCTAGTTTATTTTGACAAAATTTGGGATAAATCCAACTGTTGGTTTTTGCGTAATCTGGTTTTTATTGATACTTTGTTAATCTGGTTTTTAGTTTCGAAAATTAAACTTTCGCTGTCAATACCTACTATTCACCCCCTCTAGTAGGTTAATTTATTGTGTTCGATCCTACAGAATCAGCACCACATTGGAATCATTCTTAGCTTGGTCCAGTGTGCTAAAAAGGATTTTCACGGGTAAAATCATTTTATTTTACATGCGGGCTAAAGAAGCATTGTCTCAGTGGCGGAGAAGCCGGCATGGTCGGTATTCCCCCGCGCTCCTAGCCCTAGAACTTGCAAGCCACAAGCGACTAGACAACGGAGGTTAGATCGAAAGGCAGGAGGACAGGAGGTCGAATGCTGACTGGCAACCGTCAGTCGGGTCAGGGCCGATGGGGCGACGAGGGCCAGCTCGGCGGCTGCGTGAACAACAGCAAGAAGCAATGGATTTGGGCTATGTATTAGGCAGCCATTATTTGATGATTTGATCTGAAAAAATGAGAATATGGATAAAATGGGAAGGTAAAGGCACAAACATCTCTGAGAGGTAAGTTTAGGAATTTTCATTAGTCTATTTAACACATACATCTCCAAAGATACCTAGACACAATTAAAATCTTGTTATTCATTATACTATAAGCTGTTTAATATAAAATTTTTATATTTTAAGACGGAGGTAGTATTTATATTTCCTATTTTTATTTATAATAATCTATCTCAAATATGGCAATACTAATATAAGATTGCTTTGAAACAACAAGTTATTATAATCTACTTAGTAGGGTTGAGTCTTAATTAAGGTATTTTTTTTTTAAAAAAATAAGCTTCTATCTCTGAAACTAGATTGTGTTTGCCATGTTTTATGATGACTGAAAGCTTCACCCCTATTAGTTGGTTGAGATAATTTAATCTTGCTCTTGCATATCGTCACGCCTTATTTTTTTCGTCCTCTGCCACTGCATTGTCTACAAAAATAGATTGTGCGCCCTCTGATTATAAGCCTCCTGCGAAATTAATTTTTACAGGTTATTCATTTAATAAACCATCTACACAAATACACATATTTTTGTGGGCGGCCAGTCTAACGAGCCGCCTGCACAATTATATTTTTTGCATGCGGTGGACGGGAAACAGCGGACAGAGAGAGGGAAACTGAGAGGTGGTGTGGCAGCCAGGCAGTGCCAACGGCGGCGCGGCCACTTCCGGAAAAGCGAGAGACATCGAGAGGCAGAGAGAACCAGAGTCTATTCTTGACTATGTTGATAGGATCGGCTCAATATGTAAGATTTATATTTGCTCATTCGCCGGCTCGATACATGAGTGATGGTTTGTGTTTAATCGATACAAATGTCTGATATATCAGTGCTTACTTTTTAAATAAATACAGCCTGATACTATTAGTACGTGTTGGTTTTATTACGGAACTAAGTACTGATATAGCATCATCAATGTCGGGTCTTTCTGACGTGGTACACGTCGAGGCTGGGTGTGCGGGAGATGTCCTATACTCCTATTTATGCCGGTTAATATGTTCAGTAGTAGTGAGTATATTATATAGATCAATTTATCACATA
This sequence comes from Leersia perrieri, assembly GCA_000325765.3. Classification (NCBI taxonomy): domain Eukaryota; kingdom Viridiplantae; phylum Streptophyta; class Magnoliopsida; order Poales; family Poaceae; genus Leersia; species Leersia perrieri. Next base: position 3,173,065 of record CM002486.1, on the reverse strand, counting down.
GGAATGGACTACCGAGCCTTAACTCGGTTATTAGGAAGGGTTGGGGTATATATAGCCATGATACCTAAGAGCGCATTAAGCCTAATCTCTTGTACGTCTTGACTGTATAATCATGATTAGATCTACTTAAATCATCATAAAAATTTTAGAGAAAATTAATAACATATTTGTTGAGCAGTGAACTCGGTTTTAGTAATTTCGGCCTCCCTACACTTCAAAGTTCAAAGAGGGTGTTTAACTTTTTTTTTTTAATTTCATACGAAGGTCCTGGAGATGTTGTCGTTTATTTTCTTTACATTTATTTCAGCAAATTCTACAATTGATCAATGCAAATCATTAGGCAAGAAGTTTCCTCACGTGAAACAGTACTAGCTTAAGGTTAAAAAAAGAACAATAAATTATGAGATTTATGGGTGCGCGTACCCTCTTTTAACCGTACAATTGCAAATTGGCCAGCGATATCAGCAGTGGTTCAGCTTGTATCTTTGGTCACTCTCAAGCATGGCCAATGCAGCGTATCTATATATCCACATTCTTTTAATGTGCATATGTACCTAGCTTTGAAATGTCGCCGCAACAGGTCAAGATGCAGTGTTTGTCCATGATGATAGACAGACAGTAACTTGGTTCTTGTCCAGTTGTCCGTTACCTAGAAACAAACCACAGACTACCCTAACCGCTACACCTCAGAAGAAGCTGCTTTCTTCAGAAGAGGCTTATCAGCTGAGCTATGCTCAAGTTGCCTCATAATTTCATTCATTGATCATGCATACATAAATATGTAAATTATAATTAATTTTGGCAATAAGACCAAAAATCTTGTGGGAAATCCTTTTTTCTTAGTTCAAACACTTGGCTCTGACTCACTGATATTCAAATCCTAGATTTCCTAGTGGACAAAATTGCATACATGCCAGCACATTTTTATTCTATTAGAAAGTTAGTGATTCATCAATTTATCTTAGTATTAAAACAATTTATCTTTGGCCTGCGTCCCATGAGAATGATGTTAAAGCGAGCGCACTCGTCGATACCTGCAAGTGAGTTTTCCGCATGTGTCGTACACATATTTAAGGGTATTCAACACAGAGTATATAAGTTAGATGTTCAGTTTGCAACCCATCTAGCAACGTAGCCGAATTATATTTTCAAGGCTCAAAATAACGTACCATATATGGAGATGGGCCAGAAATTAGACCTGTTTTTTTTTTGACGGAAGGAAATTAGGCCTGTTATTAGGTAGGATTTTTTTTTCTTTTCATTTCCTTGAAAACAGAGTTCTTACAAGTTGCAACCCGACTCTGGTAGGTAGGATCATCGTCATGATTGTTGGGTTTATCATTATCAGATCGTAACAGAAAATTAATGTTATATGAGACTTTCGTTTCTTTCTTCTAAGTGATAGACTACGGGAACACCCTTCCATTAGCCTCCTCTCTCTCTTCCCTTCCTTGTGTGCCTCCCGAGCTGACGTGCTCACCATTGCGTTGGCCCTCCAATCGGCGGTCAAGTACGAGTGAGGGATAGGATGCAACGTGAGGAGAATGGGGACGACATCGACGAATCGTGGAGAGGTGGACCCCTCGATCATGAGATCTAGATCCGCCAACAACGACCTCGGAGACGAAAGATCTGGTGGAAGTGGCAAGGACGTGCGGCTCCAATAAGGTACGCAATTCCGACGAGACATAAGGAGTCCGGTGCCCGGTACCTCGAGGTATCTTGTTAAGCCAATACCTTGGTGATTAGGATTGATACTTTGGTAATATACTTCTCTGACAATGCGCATGACAACGGCGAGGTACCAGGACACAATGCGATGCCGGTGAATAGAAAGACAACGGCACCGGTGGCATTGCGTGGAGGGGACACCAAATCTGATAACTAGGTGCTAAGCACTCTGACACTGCCCCTCGTCATCCCTTATGGCGAGCCCCTTGTCATTCCCTCTGGTGAGCCCCTCCCACGAACCCTCTAACTGGACGTCGTTACCTCGGTTGGCTGCACAGGGACGGCATAGTGGTGGCCTGCGGCGGCGATAGTGGAGTATTGTGAAGAAAGCAGCGTGGGAAGGAAGAAGAGACCGTTTGAATGGGTCCATTCGAACGAACTCTAGTTTTATTGCCTAAGGGCTCATTTGGATTTGAGGAATCTCAGAAGAAATTTGGAGAATTTCAATCTCTAGGAAAAATTTTCTATTAGCTCCTTTTCTCTACCTATACTCCTATAAAAAGGAGTGGTGGTGGTGGCTGGTCCTACGGCAAATACTATATCCTATAAGAAAAATTGATAACACATATTATTAAAAAAGTATTTTCTTTAGAAAATAGGAGTAATATATATTTTATCCGTAATAAAGCATGGGCATTTAACTAGTGGGAACAAAAATCCCATAACTCCTTTTTTTTTCCTTTCAGAAGTCCCATACACACTATCCCATGATCCCATCCTTTCTCTAGTACCTCTCTTACACAAAACACTTACTCCAAAATTGTAGAGGACTTTTACAACAAATTAAACAAATCCTGGAAAATGTTTGTGTTCCAAGGATCTCTAAACTACTACTCGGAAACAAATATCCCCTTAAATTGGGGGCATTATTTTGTAAGTATATGATCCTGCACAAATCGATGGGAACATAAGTCACTGTGATATGGATCGTGATCCTGACAACCTAGGCAGTAGTAAGTAGTAACACAGGTTCAGATAACCCTGAAAATGGATACTCCTAGCTCTGGTAAGGACATGCACTACATACTAGGTCAGAGTAAAACAAGCAAAGCACCACTTTTCAGGGGAAACACCATTCCTGGAAACGTGGCATCTTGACTCAAAACCGAAGCTACATGTGTTCATAAAATAAATCACATCAAGGACTCTTCGGTTGTTATTCAGACTAATTAACAAGAGCATGTGTCAGAGAACACCAGCTAGGAGACATGCATGTGAGCATATTTGCAGATTTCCAAAGCATTCTGAATTTTGGGGAGCAAGCTGTTAGCGGAGCCCATATATATGCAAGCAAAAGCTCTTACTTGACGGCAGTTTGCATTGCCTTGGGCTTCAATTCACTAACTTCACTCTCTTCTTTGGAGCTTCACTTCATCAAAATTAGTGTCAGCAATGAGGAGTTACATGGCATTAGCTTCTCTTATTCTTCTGATTATGGCAACAACAGCTCATGGTAATGCTTCAGGACAATTATCCAGTACTTATTTCCATTTGAGTACTACATTTTGTTTCTACTTCTCATTGCTGTGCAGCAGACATGTAAAGGTACTGATTCTTGCTATAATCCATTCCATCTTGTATAGGACTTAGGCTGGACATGGGGTTGCATGCAGCTCTGAAAAATGAGGTCAGTATATCTATCAGTTGAATAATCACAGCTCCATCAATTACCAAGTCAAGCATGAAAAGTACTGATCAACTGAATATGAACATTTAAATTGATATGTACCAGGAGGTGCTGAACTCCAAATGGCAGGCATCTGCTAGCCGTCCGATCGACATGCATCGCACATCCAACGACTGGCGTGGCTCAGATAGAACGAGGCCTCCGAAGATGAACGGCCCCCATGATGTGGCTCCAAGGTTCAGTGAGGACTACTCCGGGCCCGGTGGCCATTCACCAAATCACCACCGAACAACTCCCTGCGGTCCATGCTAAACTGCAAGTAGCAGATCAGATAGATGATACGTGCTGAAGAAACTTGTTCAGTTTTCTCTGAAGATGCTACCTCCATCAATCTTCAGAAGAATGAACTGGACCTTGTGGGTTGTGTGGCTCATTAGTTTTAGCAGATTAGATAGCTCTGATGAGTAGTTTTTCTTTCTATTTTGTTTCTGTTCCAGTTGTGTTGAGCTTCAGTCTGAACTCTGAACAGCAGTTCTTATGGAACAGGATCAGTGTACTGTTCTAGGATCGTCAGATGTTCAGGCTTAACTGTACCAGACGGCTACATGTCATTCGACGGTCCAATCAAGATGTCAGTAGAGTAAGCTGAGGATTATTTCTAATCAAGGCATTGAAGGTTTATTAAGACAGAATGCAGGAAACGCTGCGCCTTTTTTAAGGAGCGTGTACATTTTGTGCTGCAAATTCTGCTCCTTATTAAGAAGCTTTGACGACTACTGATGAGCAAAGAGATGATTGTTTATGTGCAGATGTCGGATGCTTCCTGGCTAAAGACAAGTGAGACAGCAACTAAAATAAGATGAGAAATTTTTTTCTCATCCAAAGTGTGACAAAATTATATTAATTGCCAAAATAAAATTTGTGCAAATTTACAGCTGCAGGGACAGTAGCTTGCATACAACCTGCCACTAGCACCAGCAGCAAATTTTCAAATGTACTCCTGAGCTAAAATTTGAATTCTTTGGCACTATTTACACATTGATTTGTTTCCTTGTAGACAAAAACAGCAACATATAGCAACATCCAGACGACTCAAACAGTTTTTTGTGTCATTTGTATGATATGATTTCTATTGTTAACAAAATTCTTTTGGTTATGTAGACAGAATCATGAAGGACCAACAGGATATTTCTCAATCAAATCAAATAATTCATCTCCTATACCAAAACCGAGCATCCTAGCCATGTCAGCCGTCTTCAGTCCAGGCTTAGGATGGTTCTGCTGCTTTAGCCATGAGTACACAATGAATACCTTCTTCATCACAAACAGCTCCAGTGCCTCCGGGTTGAAGACCACACCAAGTCTCATGCTCATCTGCAGACATTTGCAAAATTAAAACTATCATGAACTCCAAAATCAGATGGAAGCATACCTAGCACCAATTTTTTCACGGGTTTAAAATTCACATGTGCAGGCTGTGAAAATCTATCACAGGTTACCTGGTGAGGGGCCAGCATTGCAGCATATCTAGCAAGTTCACCAGCTCTCCAATCAAGCACAACAGGAAACCAAGGGTAACAAGCATCAAGCCTCACAAACCATAGCCTTATATCCGGTAACTCGGAAAGTTCCCGCACGTCATATGGATCCTCTCTCTCGTAGTTTATGGTAAACCCGACCGTTCGATCCAAGAGATTTCTTGTTTCAGCTGAATGATGCACATAAGATTCTTGTTAACTTGAACATGGAATTGGCTGGTGAAAGAATTAATACAGTGTCATGATGATCATGGTTGTGAACCTGCTGTAAGGGAATTCAAGTCACCAAGTACTTCTTGAACAGGAGATAGGTCAAGCGTTCGGATGGTATCATTGTTGATGACAATCTCAAAGCGACCTTCTGTAGGTGGTGGAGGCGGCTCAACTTGTGGGGCATCTACAGAAAATTGTCAAAGATTGTTATCATTATCGCAACGAAAAAAAGGAAATGGATTTTAGAAATGAACAGGAGCAGCACGCACACAAAATTGATAGGCAACAAATACAGCTTTTATCGTAACAATTCAGATAACATTAGGTCAGCCCGGCCCCAGCATGAGAAAAACAAAATTGGTTGTACTCTTTCCTTCCATAAAACATACTGTAATAGCAACGACTAAACAGGAGTTTTTGTAAATGGTAATTTGAAAATACTTGTAGCAACGCCTAAACATGAATTTTTGTAAATGGAAATTTGAAAATAATTTTACTGAATCACACAAGATAAATGGATAATTCGAATGTTTGGGCAAAAACAGGATTAGTATTCTGGGAATTTTGTATAAAATATGTGATAATTGATGTAACTACACTAAGAATGAACCATAACACCTTTTCAGAACTTTGCAATAGCAGACAGTTGGTCAACAACATATATACCAAATAAAGGGTCACATACTCAATTGCTCATATGTAGCAGACAGAGAGTGACAATGCACTGCAATATAGTCAACAATAGCAACGTCAAAATAACAAACTGATTTATTAACAAAAAGTCTGTTTTTGGACTTAATTTTTCTTCTCTCAACTACAAAACCCGATAAAATAAGGATACGAGGGGGGGAATTATAGTTCTGTAAAGTGTAAACAAAAGCCACTCCAAATTGGAATGGAAGCATCAGTAGTTTCAGTTAGTATATCGAATCCGAGAGCAGGGCTCACCATCTTGGTCGGTGGAGAGGGAGAGGTCGAAGTTCCCGGAGGGGTTGAAGGCAACGCTCCGGCGAAACCCTGCCGCCGCTGCCCTCCCCGGCGGCGCCGCGAGGGGCCAGCGCGACCCAGACTGTACCGAAGCGCCGCTGCTGGGAAAACGCCTCATCCGGTGTGGCGAGACTGGGAATTGGAGCACAACAGTGGCGGCTGCGGCAGCGGTCATGGCGGCGAGGAGGTAAGGTTACCGCGGCGGGAGAAGAAACGCAATGGATGTGGCCTCTCCCTGCCTATTTTATCCAGTTAGTATTATTTATTGATACTAGTTGAGTGCCCATGCGTTGCAATGGGTGAAAAAATAGCATACAACTACCATACAAAAATTCGGAATGTACACCATACAAGTAATAGAAGATTGAGGAGCAATACATCAACAAACTTCTCTAAGATAACAGTTAATTACAAAGAATGCCACAAATCTGAGAATGATAAAATAAACACCAAAAACATTTTTTTAGTCTGAAAAAAAGATGATAAAATTGAGAAAACCTTAAAATAAGGAAATTCAACAGTATAGAGTGCTATTACCAATGCAGAATTTGATATACATGTTGCTTACATAAATATGTTACAAAAGACACGTTTATAGAATTTTGTAATTCGGAACAGATAATTGATTCATCCATGTTTGTCTTTACTGATGTCGAGGGAGCTTGGCTGAGATCAAGGCAGATCACATGATGTCAGCGAGCAATATGGACTTCATGTCCAATAACATTAGGAAAAGAAATCAGGAAACACGAAGGGAGTAATGCCATAGCTGAGTGATTCATGTAGATAGCTGAATGATATATGTAATTCCATAACTGACAAGGTATGTCAATGTTTGACAAGCTAAAAAAGAGCAAATCAGACATAACCGCAGGAAGAAGACATCCAAAATTAAAAATCGCAAGAAGACATCGAAAGTTAAAATTTTAAATGCTTATAGCATTAAAGTCTGTAAATGGCCCAGAAGAGATTGATAGTGTAGGTTCAATATGAACAAATTTTCCATGGGTTCTCATTAGGCAATGAATGGAAATTCAATTCATAAGCCTGTAATTGTCATTGTATGGTGTCATACTATTTTGGTTTTCACAACCATGACTAGGACTCAGTGCAAGGACATGGCATGAATGAAGCGTATATCACAGACCATTAGGGACAGATTATAGCGATACCTGAGACGGTGCCGTCGATCGGGGGCAGGGCAGAGTGGATGATTAATAATTGCCTAAAATTGTGGCCATCACCAAAATTTGTTCATAGTTTTGCTGGTTTTGAATAAGATGGGGATGCAAACCGGTGAGTGCGAGGCAGCACGTGAGCACTGGTGGCGTGGACACTGTTGGTGAAAACAAGAAAAGATAAAGAAGAATTATTAACCATACATAGGCAGTCCACTGGTCAAAAAAAAAATCTGTACTGTCGAAGAAGGTAACAGCCCTTCGATCATTGATACATGAAAACACATTTTGTACTGTCAAAAAAGTCAACAGCCCTACCACCGTTGTACTAAAAATCATCAAGAACTAAACAGTACGATATCGAAATTTTCAAGTAAGGTATTGATCAAACACTGTATACTAACATCTTTCGATGCGAAGGCAATATAACTGCTAAACAGGACCGTACAACTATTGAGCCGAAAACTTTGTAGAACTACTGAATTCTTGTTATTTACATATTTCTAAATTTAGACTTCAGAACAAAAGCATATATTGTCAGACTACCACTCTCAGAATTCAGAACTTAAGCATATATCGTCACTACTGAATTCAGAACGTAAACTAAGTTTAAAATTCAGGAAAAATCACTTAAGCTTAAAAATCAGAAGTAGAACTACGGAAAGTTGGCTCTGTTAGTCCAAAATAGAAAGGAATTACTGCTGAACACACTCTAAAACAGATGGAACTTCTGAGCTTTTATAGCCAATTACTGAACATACCCCAGCTATAGACCAAGTACAGAACAAGGAAATTCAGTTGGTCCAAGATCTATAAGCATGGTCCCTAATTGATATCTGGAAAAAAAAACTTTCATTAGTATAGGGTAAATTTGTGAGCTGAACCATATTCCCAACAGAATAGGAACTATTTATCTGATTTTATAGCATTATTTATCATTTTATTCCTCATGTCATCAATTGTTAGTATAAGTTTGCTATTGACATATAGAACAGGACAGAACCGAATTTTTTTGTCGGTTGGTTAGATCGAACCCAACAAGTTTCCAACATTCTAAACAGTATCAAAATCGATCAATGTAGGGATAGGGGATCGTTTGTCAGCATCAGGGAGCAGTTTCAAGATACCCAATCGTGTGATTAAGCAGAACTAAAATCATAAAGAAACTCATCCCTACACACTCCCACGACGGTTTCGCCTTAACTAAAATCGTAACCATATAAGGTAAACATTGCATCAAAATCATACCACACGAATAGAAAATTTTCTCCAAAAACGAAAAGATTGAGGAATCCATACGAGAGGCGGCGTTGCTGTGTGAGGAGCGGCGGCGGCGGCAGGGGGCGTGGCAAGGTGGAGCGGCGGCGAGATGGATGGAGGTGGATCGGTGATGGAAGGCGGAGGTGCAAATGGAGGCGGCAATGGAAGGCGGTGGCGGATGGAGGAGGTGGCTGCGGTGCGGATGGATGCGGTGGCGGCTGTGACTGGAAGGAGGAGGCGACGGCAAGGGGGTTAGCGATGGAGAGGAGTCTTCAACTCTGCGGTAGATCCAGGGAAGGGCGATGAATGCGGTTACGGAAGGGCAAAACGGAAAGTGGGAAAATATTGAGTGATTCTGCCGTAGCACCACTACGATCTTTTTAAGTAGTATAGAAAACTTGGGTTTTTCACCATGAGGGTGTTAAACCTTGTGTTTTGTCCATGTAACGGGATGAGTCTTATGTACTCTTGTCACTTTGTTGGTTGTGCACACCCCCAAAGGTGTAGAGGCCGGGTTAATCTAACACTTTATCTAAAATAGTAAATAAGACTATTAAATAGTTCAAAAATCTCGACGATGCTGGGAAGTATATTTATTTTCACCTCGCCTTTCCAGGGAATCACTCTCGTTGAGGCCCATGTTAAAAATTAGCATTCTAAATATGCCCTAGTCCCTCACATGACGAAGATATTCATATACATGTATACATGATAAGTCAGTTGAAGCAATGGACTGATTGTTTGCCAGAGAAGAGAGACTATTAGAGAACAGAACCAGTATACATAGCCAAGCTAAATCTGATAAAAAATTATTCGAAACCACATGATCATGTTTCTTCTACATACAAAAAGTTAGCAAACTCTAAACTTCTCTTTAAGCATGAGCACACTTACCAATAATTGGTGTTTGGATTTTGCATTGTACAGTATCGTGGAGTTTTTACAAGGAAAGAGCATGCACGGTGTCAGATAATGTGATTAAAATGTTTGCATCATTGGAATTGATTGTGAACTGAACTAAAGCTATTATAATTATGAGCAATTTTATTCCTAATCAGGTATTACATACACCAGAGGTATAGTAGTAAGCAGTAAGGGGTTCTTTTACCCTCTAGAGAATTTGTTTTTGTAGTAATTAACATTAATTATACAGATACAAAGTGCAGTCAGATACACAGTAATACTGTAATACTAAGATTTCCCGTGGATAAAAGAATTTTTGAGCTTGAATTGGAGCATTTTGCCTCATCGTTATATGGTTGCTTTTTTCTATATGGGGCATATTGTGTCAGTAGCATAATGGCAGAAGAAATCTATATACCAAAATTCAGTGTGGAACTAAGATTCAGATTCAATAGAAAAAAAAACAGTGATACAGATTTCGTATCCTTGCACCTGAATACCTGGAGATGGTTAGCAGCACATAGGCCAGGCCGAACTGAGGCTGTGCGACGGTGGCCGACGCGCCAGGCAGCACCAAGGAAGGAGACGAGCGCGGCGGCGCGCGGCCGAGGTCTGCGACGCGGCGGCAGCCGAAATGGATGGGGCGTCGGAGGCGATGGATGGCCGTGGGTGTAGCGGAGTATAGATTATCTCCGTTTTTTCCTTTTAAAAAAAGGGTTTATATTATTTTTTGTTGGCCCATTTGGGGCCTTTTAGATTGACACGGACCATGAATAATCGGCCCAATTGTGTACAGCTCGTCCTAGCTGTTGACAAAGCAAGCAGGACACGCCGCACGCAATCACGTGCAGTTTGACATTTACTCCATCTTGCTTCATTTGTTTTGCATAAAAATTTAAGTTTGAGGAAATATTAATCCATGTGTTTCACAGTCACATGCTTGCTTCATTTTTTAACAAGCATCCATGTGAGTTGAATCCTTGCAAAATCAAAAAACTACGATCGGCCAACCAATTAATTGCATGCGTGCGGTGGAGTTCAGACTTTTTCAGAACATGTATGATGTCATGGAGCTCGCAATTATCCTTTTTAGGTCTTCAATGAAAAAAACTATTTGTTACCGTATGTTAGTCAGTAAGAGTTACTCATTCTGTTTCAAATTAACAATTTCTGGAACTACTGACAATGTTTTATCAATTGGGCTTGTTGAATTTCCAAACTTATATTTCGGGATGGAGTGGCTATGACCTTTCTTCATTACAAGAATATAGTATGATCCTATTACTTCATATACTAATTATTGGTAGTATATTAATCAGTACATAACCGATAATATTTTGAACCCTTCTCTTTCGAATGGACGATTTTCTGTGAAGTTCATAGGGATTGAACCAATTCATGAGAAAATCCTATAAATTAAGTTTATTCGTTCTGTATATAATTAATCAAACAAATTTTTGGTGTGTTTTTTCTATCTTTGAAAATAAAGATGCCTAGTTATATTAATTTTGGAGCATTTCTTGTAATGGTCCTCCACTCTCCTTGATGTTATGGTATATATATGTACATTATATATGAACAAAACAGAATCTCAACTCAAGTGTGTTCTTCACAATTCACATGCCTTTTTTCCATTTACTTTGATAATATGCAAAGATTGTTTAAGACCGTTTACCAGCTCTGGTTCCATTGAAAATACAAACTAATATATATTAGCAACATTGATTGCAAGTAGCCAAAGAAAAATATAGCTGGAGCTATAGCCACAGGACGTAGTTCATTTTGTTTTTCTTGGTACGTAAGTGGCTGGCTCCTTCAGCCGGCATTCTGCGTGATATAAATGCAAACAATTCTAATCCAACGCCAAGTACCCATCAACCCACAAATTTAACCAATCCTGCTCTGTTTACTCTAATAATTAATCATCATTAGCCAACTGAATTAAGCTGCACTGTACTACTTGCTCCACATGCATATGTTTGCAAGACTGCAACGCGGTATCATTGCACGGTATCATTGTCCTAGCTAGCTAGATGCCCTTATCCACGATATGGCCCCGCCACGTTTGCATCGTTTTTTTAACTAGGACTCAACAGTATAATATGATGCTCGTGATCATTGACATGTCTAATTAATTAGTTAATTAATAAGGTTCATATATAGATGGAGTTTCACCGAAGTCACCTTTCTAATTAATACGCTTTCTTTACTTGGTGACGATCGATGACGTTACAACTCTGCAACAACTGTAAATTCCTTCCCACACATATATGTTTCATGGATGCGGATCCCCTAGAGTTCATGTCAACTCCATCCGGTAGATTTGCTCAAATCTCAGCTCTTCTATTGTTTTTATGGCTGATATTAGCTTCTCCTAATTAATTGCTCCAATCAGTGTTGATTTAGTGTAAACCTTTTCTTTTTCTCATGATTGAGAATGATAAGAAACACAAAATGTGGGTAAATAACTTTGGGATTAGCAAAGTTTTGTCTATCTGCATATTTTTAAAAAATCTAAACATTTTTGCTTCAAATTGGTCTTAAAAACAAGATAGTTGTTTGTGAAAAACATTTGATTGCCATGATCGTGTGTCGTTGTTTGGGGGAAAAGAGTGCAATGTTTCATATTTGACATGATCGTACACTGGAAAGAGAACGGTTAAAAAACACCTTATGTTAAAATCTGCAGCAATTAAGGAAGTTAACTATGATCTTAACCGTACAAACAAAACTAGGGAGGAGATTGGCCCAAATCTACCAGGTAGAGTTGAAACCAACTCCAGGGGATCTGAACCCATTGTTTCATCTATAAGAGCGACTAGTGACGGGAGTCTATTGAGTGGACGGTATATAGTTTATGCGCTGCTGTCATGTTAATGTATATTATGTGCTGCTGTCATGTTAATGTATATAAAGTACTAAGTATCTCAGTATATCAGCGTACCTTGATAGCAGATTTGTTACCCAGATAACACAGGATCATTTTTTAGAATGGATTCATTAATCCGGCCTCTATATCCATAAAGGATATAACAGCCAAAATAGTACATGAGTCTTAGACTGTAATCCTTACAAGAAGGAAACACACAACACAAGAAGAAAAGTAGAAGCCTTAGTAATAGCTATCAACTACTACTACCACTAAAACCTTGTCGCAACCATCACGATCCAAACACCCCTAGTGTGCCAAAAACGTAGTAAGTTACGCCACCACTATCATCCTTGCTTGGCTGTTGCAGAACAAGAACTGGCCACTGAAGCTCACCAAACGGCCGATGCCCCTAGGACACCGGTGTCAGGATTATGGATAAGGGGTATCCTCATTACCCGGAAATACAGAGTACAAGGGAAGGGAAGGTATAACTGCATGAATACGGAAAGAAGACCAAGATATACAAGGAAGTCATAGGAGAATACGGAAGGAATCCGTATGCCAATAGACTAAGACGGAGACCTACTCGTAGAAGAGAGGGGCTTGCCTAATCGTGCGGGTCTCACAGTCTGAATCCTACTCGAGGACTGCTGGTAGCCCACGGTATAAAAGGATTACCACCCCCATTGGTCGAGGAATGAATCAACCAAGCCACAACAGAAGCCAGAAGCACAGTTCCGTAGTTATAGCCATCAAAGCCGTCGAGATCGTGTCTCATCCTTCCGACATCTCGTCGGATTCTTGTTCCCACATATTGTACTATATACTCGGGATCCTTCCCACCAGTAATTCCATATAAACTAGAAGTAGGGTTATTACCTTCTCAGGGCCCGAATCAGTATAAAAATCCTTGCCTTAGCTTTCCAACGATGTCGTACTATATCAATCCTTACGCCAACGTTCCTTCGTCATCTACATACCCCGTCTACGGATATCAGCCATTGACAACCGGCACCGAGAACCTCTATCACCGTAGAATTCAACTGACGTTGCCAAACACGCGCTTCACGAGAGGTACTAGCCCTCACCTCGCACGACGCCTCCAACCATGCCATCCAAACATACTCGAAAATACCGCCAATGCCTTCGTCGTTACCAAACCAGCTGCTAGAGCCCGATCTGGGATAAAGACCACGAACCGCAGGAAGTGTCTCCGCGTTCCGCTGGTAGATCGGGACGCACAGGCGACAGATCCATCAACGTGACATCTAGGCCACGGGACCACCATCACCGGACACCAAACCGACCTTCTGGCAACCTCATCTTCAACTCCGGCCACCCGCCAACCCGCAGGCCTCCGAACGGCGAGCACAGTCGCGCCCACCGCCGTCCCACACCACCGGCCCCCACGGCCGGACCGGCAGTGCCGCCACCAGATCTGGCCATAGGGACCCAGATCTAGTCGGCACGGGGCTGGCACCGGCGCCGATGACGATGCGCGCGCAACATCTCGCCGCGCCTCTGCCCCCACCCATGACGTCATCGCGACGCAGCCCCCGCCCCCCAAGACGCCGCTGCGCCGTCACAATCCTAATTGCTCGCATGGCCATGCCGGGCCTCCACCTCCACCACCCACCGCCGACAGCCACTGCGCCGCCAGATGGTATATGAAGTATACCAAATTATATATCAACACCTGATACTACGTCTGGTGCCAGTATATCAAATCTAATAGGTATCAGGGTATCAAATGGTATAGCCGATTTGATGTTATTACTCCCTCTATTCACCAATATTTGACGTATTTTGCACTAACCAACCTCATATAAAAAAAGATGGAAGAGTACGAAACAATCGAAGGCTTAGAAGAATGGGACGACGGCCATCGACATCTCTTTTTGGAGGTCATCGATATCGTTTAGGTGCTGTTTGGTAGAAAAATGAAGGCACAACGAATACATTGATTCAACGTAGAAAAAAAAAACTGACGAAAAAAAACTATGGGAATAAATTGGGTTGTCACACTGTTCCCAGGAGGCTAACATGCGATATATAAAGAGAAACATAGTCTATTTCAATAACCACGAATCCATTATATTCATCACCATGGAGTTATGTGTTGAAAAAGTAAAGCCCACCCATACTATGCATATGCTAAATGGGTCTTTAACAGTGCTAGATTAAACGATCGATATATACGTCCACTTGGGAAAAAAACAATCATGTGCATTGTAGTCATCCCCAGTTGCCATTTCTTCACACGGTGATCGATCATGAGCCGCGCGCATACAGCTTTGTAACTTGACCCATCCATATCATATATATAAACATGAGCATGCATGTTTCACGTAGGCTAGCTCTGTCTTACGCGCTGTCTAACCCTAACTAATCGAATAAAAATCCCCTCTTTTAACTCCATCCTACTCACCCACTTGCACTAATCCATCATTCCCTTAACTGACCACTCAAATTAACAACCCAGCTCCCATATACTCTAGTACACACACACAAGTATCAACTATCAAGTAGTATATATACAACTCAAAGCTAGCCAACTAAAACCCCATCCCAAATTAAGCATAGATCCCATCGTCGTCATCGTCTCCGGCGAGCTCCTCCGATGGCGGCCACCGGGGAGCAGATGGCGAAGCTGCAGGAGCAAGCCAGATTCGTGGGAGTGGCGGCGGGGAACGCCGGGTTCGACGAGACGAGGTGGCTGAGCAGGGTTCGGGAGCGGATGACGGACTCGCACGCGGCGGCGGAGCTGGGCGCGGCGGCGGTGAAGGTGTTCGACGTTCCCAAGGTGCTGCGGTCGACGCGCCCCGAGGCGTACGCGCCGCACCACTTCGCGCTGGGGCCGTACCACTGCCGCCGCCCCGAGCTGAGGGACATGGAGAGGTACAAGCTCGCCGCCGCCAAGCGCGCCGAGAAGCTCTTCGCCGCCGGCAAGAAGTTTGATGACCTCGTCGCACGGTTCTACGACATCCACGAAAAGATCCTCGCCCCCTACCACAGGTAGTTATATATGTACCTTAATTACGTGGTATTAGGAGCCCTGTTTCGGCAGCAGCAGATTGGATAATTAATTGGCTACGCTTTTCAAGCAAAACGAAACACGTACATGATTAATTCAGTATTAGCAATTTTAAACTTAAAAATTGGATTTGTTAGTTTAAAATTTTTAAACAATTTTTACGTAAACTTTTTTTAAAGAAGATACATCATTTGGTAATTCACGAATCATGCAGACTAAAAAAGAGAGGAAAACACTGTAGGAAACAACCAACTTTCGCCTGAACCAACCAGCCCTTCTAAACAGGCCACTAAATGTATTGGAGATTTTGTTTAAAAGGCCTGTTTAGAAACCCAATACCACTTGCAGGTATTGTATTGGGTTTTACCTGCAGCAGATCCACTAAACTTGTTAGTTAATTGTCTTCATTCATGATCATGTGGAGATTTTTGTTTTTTCCATGCATGTTGCTGAACTAATGGATCGAGATGAGATGCCATGCATGCCACCTTTAGTTTGCTTTACTTTAAAGGGTTGGTGATGATCTGCCGATCGACTCACATGCTTGCAATACTCTAGTAATAAGTATAGTTAATTACAATCACTTGTAACTTCCTAGCTAATTTATAGGATCCGACATGATTAGGCGGTTTCTATTGACTTGCAATGTTTCATTGGAGACAGTTCTGGCCACGAACATTTTGAATGTGTGGAATCCATTTAGAATTTTTCATAACCAATTGGATTAATTGAATAAACAAGGACATTTATCGGTTTATGTATTAATGAAAACCAACCATAGAACGGATGATCGAAGAGGAGACTACAGCTTGAGAGAAATAGAGGTACAAGATTCATGTAGAGGACATTTATCTTGCTAAAAGCATTTGATCTCTCCTATACATTAGTTCCGATTGAAGTGGATGTTAGTCGTCATGGGAATTTCAAAGGGATGATTCGTAAGGGAAATGCACTGTGTAGCAGTTTAGGTCAAAGGAATTAAAAATAAAGGGATAGTTCCAAACATGCCATTAGTATATTGCCCAAAAATTTATAACCCACGTGACAGGTCTTACTTTTTTAAATTTTATTCCTTGCATCTATATCTATAGTAAAAGGCAAAAGGCATGCAATTGAGAAAAACGACAAGCAAAACCCTTTGACATAAAGCTTTTTGCACAAACTAGTTGGCTTGATGTAGCTTTCAAGAAACAATAAATAACTAGCCTATCTATGTGGCATGGTGTAATATATCTAGCAGTTAGATTGTACACGACTATTTCTACATGACATTATTATCATGGTCATACAAAAAAGGAGTGAGAATTGACATGTCAACATCTCGTAGAGTAACTAAATGCATGAACAAGTCACCGAGCTATCCAATAGCTAATTAATTAAGTAAACTTAACCTTATTGTGATATGCATGGCGCAAAGTTTACGCAACAGCAGGAAGCAGACTTAAAATTAACTTATTCGATGTACGTCCTGTTCAGTCACAAATTAACAAATACAGCACGACTAGTTTTATTATTGTAAATATTCATAAAATAAAATAAAAATCATATTTTGTTACTAAACTAAATTTCAAATAAGAATTTTGTACATATGACACATCCAATCAAATTATTAAAAAAAAAGAAAACACACATGGATACTTAAGTTTCACAAGTTTCCAGAGCGCAAGTTTAACCAAGACATGTCCAATTGAAACAAACAAAACATATTACTTACCACTTGTATCTTTTTTTTTGTTTTACTTTTCAAAGGAATTTCAAAGTTTCTACACTTGTAACTAGACCACATTTGAAATGCGGTAACGAAAATTCCGTAAAATTCATGTGTTCCACCGAACCGAGCAACATACCCGGGAGAAGAGCTAGGGCTGATCAGTGTTTGTGCTTTTGTAATTCAAGCTGCTAGCTTAATTCTTGTACGTGTTAATTGAATTAACTCAATCGATCATCAGCTGATACATGATCTGATGAATTCATGTAGGTTTAATTCTTGTGTTAATTAAATTAACTCAATCGATCATCAGCTGATACATGATCCGATGAATTAATGTAGGTTACTGGAGCTGAACGAGCAGACATTGGCATGGATGATGGCGATCGACACGTGTTTCCTCCTCGACTTCCTCGAGGGCTACCACCGCGACGAGGCCACCGACATGGTCTCCTCCGCCGCGAACTGGATCAACGCCGTCGTGCGCGACGCCATGATGCTCGAGAACCAGATCCCCCTCTTCCTCTTCGCCGCCGCCCTCGAGCTCCGCCACGTCGACGTCGCCGCCGACGCCGCCGCCGACGCGCTCCGCGGCGTCCTCGACCGATTCATCACCGAGGTTTCCCCAATCAAGACCACCGCGAACGCCGCCCTCGCCGTCGCCGGCGACCTCGAGAGGCACGCCCACCTCCTCGAGCTCCTCTACCACTTCCTCGTCCCCACCGACGCCGTCGCCGAGGCGGAGGGGAACGAGCCACCGCCGCTTGTCCCGGAGGATTTCTCTGCACTCGACGTGTTCGACGAAATGCAGAAGGAGATCCCCGACTACGACAAGGTGAAGACGGCATGTCTTCAGGTGTCGAGCCTCGACGTGGCGCCGGTGAGGTTCATCAAGAAGAACCTCATCTCGAGGCCGATGAGCATGGCGACCAGCCTCCCCGGGAAGCTGATGCGGAAGGTGCCGATCCTCTCGGCGATTGCGCCGCTCGTCGGGAAGATCTGGAGCTCGCCGGACGTCGAGGCGAGGCTCAAGGGGGTTAATCTTGGCACCATCATCAACTCGCCGCTCGCGCAGGAGCTCATGATCCCGTCCGTCGCGCAGCTCGCCGCGTGTGGCGTGAGGTTCGCGCCGGCGCCCGAGGGGATCGCCGGGATCGCGTTCGACCCCGTCACGGCGACGCTCAGCCTCCCGGTGATCACCGTTGATGGCAACACGGAGGTGATCCTCCGCAACCTCGTCGCCTATGAGGCCGTCGCCGTGCGCGGGCCGCTTGTCCTTGCACGGTACGTACACGAGTTTTTTCTATGCTACGCTACGGTGGTTTTTATTGTTAGTATTATACAAAAGTGGTATTCTTAACATTGGTTAGTATTTTTTAAAGTGTATGATTAGGTACATTAGTGATTTTGTAGTGTGTTACAAACAATGAAAAAAAAAGATTTTACTTTCATGCCCATATTTTTACAGACTAAACAGGTAGATTGTGTTTTATTACCTCGAGTAACCGGTAACTTTAGGTACCATTTGTTAGACGATAAAAACTCTCCTACCATTAATTACGATGGAAGTAGAAATTAATCAAACTCTTTGGATAGATCTACGGTTTAGATTTATTTCTATTATCAGGATTTTAGCCTATGCCAAAAGACATACAACCAATAAATTAAAAAAAAAGTTCAATATAAATACAACATTATGAGACAAATCTTCATCTCCCTTCTAATGTTAGCTAGCCAGTTAAAATTTCGAATATAAACATGTAGATTCTATGATGAATGTGTATAAGAATTGTGTCATCAATTATTTAAGATGAAATTGCTAAAAAATTCCTTGGGTACAGGTACACGGAGTTGATGAACGGGATAATCGACACGGCGAAGGACATAAAGATCCTGCGCCAGAGCGGGGTGGTGGTGAACAGGATGAAGAGCGACGGTGAGGCGGCGGAGATGTGGAACGGGATGTGCAGGGCGACGCGGCTGAGCAAGGTGCCGAGGCTGGACGGCACGATCCGGGCCGTCAACGAGCACCGGAGCAGGAAGGCGACGGTGAGGATGAGGAAGCTGCTCAAGCGCTACGTTTTCCGGTCGTGGCGCGTGCTCACGCTGCTCGCCGCCGTCGTGCTCCTGCTCATGACGGCTCTGCAGACCTTCTGCTCCGTCTACGGCCAGTGCAGCCGATGGTTCGGCAACGTGATGCAATTCCCCCAGCCAGGAGGTAAAGGCCCCTAGCTAGCCAGCTGCCTGCCTGCTATTTCTGCAGGTTTTGATGCTGGAATTGATGCCTGCAGAACCACCAATGTTATCTGCAGCACCAGCACTAGTATTTGCAGCATCAGCACCGGCGCCAGCACCAATATTATTATCTGCAGCACCAGCGCCAGCGCCAAACTGCTATTGAGGATTTGACATTAAATCATGTGGCACTGAACTGATTACATTGAAAGTAGAAGTGTTCTCACCTCCCGTAGGATGCCGCACGAGTATATTTATACTTGTCAAGAAAAGCCCTTGACATGGCGCATACAGAGTTTGTTACAAGTGATAAGAACAACTCTATCAAGATTACAATCCGGAGATATCTAGCTAACAACCTGAACATATCTTAACACACCCCCCTCAATCATAACTTAGTTAAGTTAAGATTGCTCATGAATTGTCGTAGACCTTGTGATGTCAAGGCCTTGATAAAACCATCTGCTATTTGATCCTTGGATCCAATGAATCGAATATCCAGCATCTTATTAGCCACTCTTTCTCTTACAAAGTGGTAGTCAATCTCAATGTGTTTCGTATGAGTACGAGCATGAAACACAGGATTAGATGACAAATAGGTTGCTCCTAGATTATCACACCAAAGTGTAGGAGCCTGGGTTATCTTAACCCCTAATTCATTTAAAACTGATTGTACCCAAATGAGCTCGGCAGTTGCATTCGTCATAGCCTTATATTCAGCCTCGGTACTTGACCGTGAAACAGTTGGTTATTTTTTAGCACTCCAAGAAACTAAATTAGGCCCAAAGTAAATTACAAAACCACCTGTAGACCTTCTATCATCCAGACTACCAGCCCAGTCAGCATCTGAAAACGCACTACTGACTAAAGTAGAACTAGATTTCTTGAAGTGTAACCCAACATCAACTGTCCCCTTAATATACCGAAGTATACGTTTCACAGCTAACCAATGATCAGAAGTAGGTGCATGCAAATATTGGCATACCTTGTTCACAGCAAACGCCAAATCTGGTCTTGTCAAGGTTAGATATTGCAGGCCACCAACAATACTTCTATATCTGGTACTATCCTCATTGCCAAGTGGTTCACCACTATGAGCAACAATTTTTTTGGAAACTGATAAGAGAGTAGGTGTTGCCTTACAGTCAAACATACCCACCTTTCTGAGTAGATCAAGTGCGTACTTCGGTTGATTAAGAACAATACCATCATTTTTCTTTTGTACTTCAATGCCGAGGAAATAATGCAATTCCCCAAGATCTTTCAAGGCAAAGTCACTCCTCAAGTCCTTGAGTAAGGCTGTCACAGCACCCCCTGAAGAACTTGTAACAATAATGTCATTCACATAGATTAGCATGTACATTGTTACTCCATGTTTGTCATAAATAAATAGTGATGTATCAGATTTTGAAGGAATAAAGCCAAGTTGACAGAGTTTATGACTCAATCTAGAGTACCAAGCCCTAGGAGCTTGTTTTAAGCCATATATAGCCTTATCCAATTTGCAAACCTGATTAGTTTTACCTTCATACCTAGGAGGTTGCTTCATGTACACTTCCTCTTCTAAAACTCCATGAAGAAATGCATTCTGGACGTCGAGCTGTCTTAGTGACCAACCTCTAGAGACAGCAATTCCAAGAACTAAACGAATAGTTGCAATTTTAACTACAGGACTAAACGTGTCCTCATAGTCAATACCATACCTCTGTCCGAAACCTTTGGCAACCAATCTAGCCTTATACCTGTCTATTGTTCCGTCTACTTTCCTCTTGATCTTATACACCCACTTACAATCTATAACATTTTTACCTGCAGGGGAAGTTACAAAATGCCAAGTTTTGTTCTTTATCTGCAAAGCATTGTACTCCTCATCCATAGCTTGCTTCCAATTTTGGTTTCCCATTGCCTCTTGCAGATTTGTGGGTTCACCTGTGGTGCATGCCAAAGAATATCGAATGGTACCATCAATATTTAGCTTGGGCTTAATAATTCCACTTTGTAACCTGGTACGGTGCCTGACTGGCTGTGGCTCAGGAGTTGTCAGCGTAGAAGATCCGGATTCTAGGGCGCTTTCCGCAGCCGATCCCATGGAAGCCGCAGATGAGGCAGTGCCTGAAGAAGACGGCGTAGAGGATCCCGTGTTGATGCCTGCACTTGCACCAGGTGTTGCGCTCGCGTTGCTGGAGCCGCGAGTGCGCGCGCCTGCCGCTGCTCCTGGATCTACTGACGGCGATAGAGAATCGCCCTCGGATCCAGTGCCGTCAGAACTGACAGCCTCAACCTTAGGTTCAGCGTGTTGGTTCTCCATGATTTCATGCTGGTTTTGAGCTGAATTTACACCGTTTTCTCTGGTATTTTCTCCTGCATTTTCCACACCTGATGCTGGATCAACAGAATGGTTAGTAGAAACATTAGTTAACATGCGATCATCTGCTATTTCTCCCCCATGATCGGATGATGGACGAAGGCTATTGGGAAGAAGTGAGATAGCATGTTGGAGACGGGCGCCGGCATTTGGGTGGAGAGAGGCAAAGGGAATAACGGTCTCATCGAACACAACATCGCGAGAGATGTAGACCCGGCCGGTGGAGATCTCAAGGCACTTGGAGCCTTTGTGGAGAGGGCTGTACCCGAGGAAGGCACATCTAGTAGAGCGAAAAGAGAGTTTACGAGCGTTGTAGGGCCGGAGATTGGGCCAGCATGCACAGCCAAAAAATTTTCTGTGACCATAGTCGGGAGATTTGGAACAGAGACACTCAAAAGGTGTTCGATGTTGGAGCACATGAGTCGGCAATCTATTGATCCAAGTAGGTGGCGGTGAGAAAGGCCTCGTCCCAAAACTTCAATGGAACTGAAGCTTGAGACAAAAGCGCAAGTCCTTTTTCAACAATATCACGGTGTTTTCGTTCAGCCGACCCATTTTGTTGGTGTGCGTGTGGACAAGACACATGGTGAACAATACCAATGCGCTTGAAGAACGAATTAAGCCTTTCATATTCGCCACCCCAATCAAACTGTAAGGCAAGAATTTTGGTGTTAAATTGGCGCTCAACATATTGTTGGAAATCTAAAAAGGCTTGAAAAACATCAGATTTCTTTTTAAGAAGATATATCCAAGTGTATTTGCTGAAATCGTCAATGAAACTGACATAAAAATCATGGCGCCCCACAGAGGTAGGTGCCGGCCCCCAAACATCAGAGAAAACAAGAGCAAAAGGAGTAGTGGATACACTTGTAGATATAGGATATGGTAATTGATGGCTCTTGGCCCATTGACATGAATCACAAATGTGTTTGACATTATTCGACCCAACAGAACAAGGTAATTTAAACTTCTGAATGACATGATTGACAACTGCAAAAGATGGATGACCTAAACGACAATGCCATCTAACAGATGATGGCTTGAATATGCTAAAAGCATTTTTATTCTCCAGACTTGAACCACCGGGACCAGGAACCAAAGGATAGAGCCGCCCTCTACTTCTGCCGTGATGAAGAAGCTTCTTCGTTTCCTGATCCTTAATGTTAAAGAACTTGGGGTAAATTTCAAGGAAGGCATCATTGTTATCAGCTAATCTATTTGCAGAAACTAGATTTTTATTAGCAGATGGGACATATAATATATTATTGAGTCGAAATTTTTTATGTGGGGTTGAAATAACGGAATGACCGATGCAACTAATGTTCATACCTGAACCGTTGGCGGAGTGAACCTGTTCCTGCCCGTTGTACTTCTTGCGGATGGACAGGTTGTTTAATTCACCGGTGATGTGGTCTGTTGCTCCACAGTCCACATACCAGTTGGTATCAACCCCATATGCCGTGTTCACAGCTGCTGCTGCCACCTTTTCTTCTGGCTGATAGGTCTGATCAAACCTATGCCAGCACTTGATGACGGTGTGCCCTGTCTTGCCGCAGAGCTGGCAGATGGGGCGCGGTCCTTGCTGTCCGCCGCCGCGGCCACCATTGCCACGGCCACGCCCTCCATTGCCGCGACCTCTGAAGTTGCCGCCGCCACGCTGGTTTCCAGAACCACGAGCAACAATGTTGACGGAGAACTTGTCACGCCCGGAATTTCTATCCGAAATTCCGCACGCTTATAATGTGTGT
>CM002486.1:3132403-3149566 GCA_000325765.3 Leersia perrieri | reverse complement strand
CCTTAAAGTATTTAAATAAATTTTGTCTTAGCCACTTTTGTGTTGAAATTTTCATAGCTTTTAACCTAGTCTTTCTTTTGCATTTTAGATTTATTCTAGAAAAAGATTTCCACAATAGATTTATATGATTTTGAATTTCAGTTTGTTACAGAACTGAATCTGCGTGCCGCTGCCTTCTTGAAGATGGTCCATACGGTTGTTGTAGCTGACCATCTGAGCATAAAGATCACTTAAAGAAATTGGGTCAGATCGTCCAACAACACTAGATACCAGCGAGTTGTAGTCGATGTCGAGTCCCGCTAGGATGTAGGAGACGAGGGATTCCTCATCTATGGGTTTTCCGGCGGACGCCAGATCGTCCGCCAGTGCCTTCATCTTGGAGAAGTAGGCTGTTGTCGTCATGGATCCCTTGCGTGTGTTGGCGAGGCTGATGCGGATGTTGGTGGCGCGTGCACGCGACTGGGAAGCGTACATGTTGGTGATGGCCTCCCACACCTAAGCATATGTGTCAAGAGTTGCCACCTGCTGCAGCACATCCTTGGAGAGGGAATTGAGCAAATACGCCAGGACCTGTTGATCCTGAGCGATCCACTTCGCGTACTCCGGATTGTCGCTGATGATCTCTTTGTCGTTCTTGTCGACGACCGTCTTCGTCTTGGCTGGTTCCTCGATCGTCCCGTCGAGGTAGCCGATCAGCTGCGCTCCATGAAGCGCCGGGAGAACTTGCGCACGCCATAGGACATAGTTGTCCCGGGTGAGCTTCTCAGTCACGTTTGGATCGAGGACAGCAGGCGCCGGCGCAGCTGAGGAGGAAGAACTCGCCATGGACGATGGGATTGTAGATTGGATCGATTGTTTCTCGGTGACGAGCGAAGGGCTCTGATACCATGAAAGTAGGAAGCGTTCTCACCTCCCGTAGGAGGCCGCACGAGTATATTTATACTTGCCAAGAAAAGCCCTTGACGTGGCGCATACAAAGGAGTTTGTTACAAGTGATAAGAACAACTCTATTAAGATTACAATCCGGAGATATGTAGCTAACAACCTGAACATATCTTAACAAAGGGTGCCACTGAGGTAGTACATTTTGTAACTAAATTATTTTATGGTTGTGTGTTCTTTTACTGTATACTCCCTCTGTCGGAGGTGTATGAATTACTATCGGTATAGCTCTTGACTGTAAAACTGAAGTTTTGTGCATTGTCCTCGCAAAGAAAAGTTTTGTTTGTGTTCTTTACACAGAGTCACAGACCGGTGTAGTGACTATTATGATCTACACATGTGCTTACTAGTACTACCTACTTGAAAGCCAAGTTTATGGGAAAATTTATGTGCAGATCAAATAATCAGAAAAATTTTCTTCTGGACCCATAAGTGAGCAAGTGACTGGTGGGTCAGAGAATTGCAAATTGTGATCAGAAAACAAATCGAACGCACCAAACAGCCAAAAGCCCAAAACTCATACCAACTGCACGTAGGTAGGATTAAGAAGTGGGTGGTGAAGCCTACGAGGAACGTCGCTGGGCTGCGAGGGACATGAACCACCGGAGTTGAGTTTCTCTTTCTCACGCTAGGCGAGAGAAATGGTGTTTTCGAAGTTGGGCCGTAACGATATCGGGAGTTCAGGACACATACGGCCCATATTAGTCATAGGCTGTAATGGGATTACAACATGCGTTCGGGCCGATTTAACTTGGTGGGGTCGGGAAGAAACTGCGGTCTCTCGATTACTTGGCCCGTTTATTAGAATTTTTTTTATAAATCCCTTGCATAGGATGGAAGATTATATTTTTGTAATAATTTTAAATGGTAATTTATTTTTGTAATTTTTTTTAAAAAAATATATAAATAAAAATTCTGCTCATTATACTACCAGTAGTAAAGTAGTAGTACACGTACTACATTGAAGAAATTCAGACAATCTCTCTGCAGATGTGCCACAGCATTGTAAATCGTGATTACAGGAACAAAGTGTGGCTGACTATTTGTTTGGCATTAAACGTCAATATTCCAAGACAACAACAACGCAGATTTTATAATCCAATGCTCAATTGCTCACTATTCGGACCCTGGCCAAAACTCACAGCAACATTACGGTCAAATGTAATATATGGAGTATAGTACAAATGATCAGGAAAAGAGAGGGAGAGACAGAGAATTCTATACTTCCATCTTTAGGGCCTGGAAGAACACTCACTCCATCAGTCCGTGACAAACACAACCTCGGCCATTGCATCACCATGTCATGCATGTGAACAGCCCATGTCAGCAAGCTTGGGCCCCACCATGGATTGTCGGAACGGAATCGGAATCGACAGCCACAGGCCCCACAGCCAGCGACCGGTCCGTTTCTTGGCCTCCACGCCCAAGCCCAACCCGCCCTTTGTTGACTTTCTTTTCTCTCTCTCTCTGCGTTCCTTCAACGCAACCACAGAACGGGTCAACCGGCACATACCACTAGTAGTAGCAGCGTTAGTGTACAAAGCTTCCAAATTCTTGTGCTGGCCAGCTGTGCTGTGCTTCTCGTTGACCCGTTGACCGTTGAATCAAAAACCGGGCACATTTCGGCGTGCAGCCTTCCCAGTTCCCTCCAGATGAATATAATAGTGTACTGTAGTAGTATATTCGATACTAAAATGGATCAACTCCTGCCACAAGAATGAAACCGGCGACTCGTTTACACAGGTGGTTAGAGGCCAGTCGCTTAATTACTTGCACGACTCGTACTTGACGTCCCAATTTGAACGCAATTGGAGTAGCTACGTACGTGCGGAAATTTCACTGTAAAGATTTGATTCTGTACGAAATTTCTTGCATTCAAAGTCGGAGAAGTGTAGTACACAATTCCAATCATTACTAGTACAGATCTGAATTGGCAAGCTTTGATTAAAATTCCATCCAAAAATCAAATTAATTAAAGAACAAAGGAATATCTGACACAATGTTGTATACTAATAAGCTCGTACTACTAGTAATAGTAATGAACAACATGTTGAGACTTGAAAGAGATGAGACGAACTCTACTATCAACAGTACAAAAATCTCCGGCGAGAAGAGACCAGGCATACAAATTAAGATCCAAAACTGCCATTACAAAATTGCCAGAGTGACGGAATTCGCCGTTGTTCGCTCATGGCGGCGACGAGGAGGAGGCGGCGGACATGGCGGAGAGGCGGCTGGGGCGCGGCCGGAACGCGTCGCGGCGGCGCTGCTGGTGGTGCGACGACGGCCGGATGAGCGCCGCCAGCGCTCGCCGCACGTGCTCGCCGCCCTCCACCGCCGCGATGCGCACCCCCGTGTTCGCCATCGCCGACCGCCTCGCGTCGCCGCGCGCCGCCGGCGACGCGTTCCTGTGCAGCGCGCAGCGGAATGAGCCCGGATGCGTCGTCGGCGAGCACGAGCACTCCCTCCTCCCCCTGCCGCCGCCGCGGCGGGACGACACGACGGCGGCGGCGGAGGAGAGGCGGCTGCTGCGGCTCGGGTGGCGCGGCGAGGATGGGGAACACGTGGTGGCGCCGGCGGAGGAGAGCCTGAGGCGGGAGCTGAAGGAGGCGGCGGTGGAGGCGGAGGAGGGCGGCCGCCGCGTCGGCGTGGTCGACCTCGCCATGGCTTTGTGTGGAGATCAGAAGAGTGGCGCTCGCTTCGGTTGCGGCTCGGCCAAACCTAGGGTCGCCGCCGCGGCGAGTATTTATAGGCGGGAGAAGAAGCGGTCCAAGTCCAAGCTAGTGGTGTGGCTGCGTGGGCCGAGCCTTCGTTTCTCTCTGGGCCTGGGCCCCTACTTGCATCGTAGTCTGCTTCTAGAATTGGAGTCTTCACACACAGAGAAAAGAAGAAGCAATTTGTTTTGAGAGGGCTACTAGAAGAATGGAAGAGGTGCTACGTTGAAGAAGAAAAGGCAGCATGAAAGTTCAGATCATTTGAAAATCTGCTTCCAGCTGAATATATAGATGCAGTACTTCTGACAAAATTCATTGGTTGAAAGATCTTTTTTGTCAAGAACTTGTAGGAAGCCCCGCTTCGGTGGTTTCTACCGTCAGTAAAAATAATCTAAATTATCCATTCATATGAATACTCTTCTACATTTCTACTATCATTAATTGAGATGACAGTAAAGACCACCAGAGTGAGACTCACTTGTAGGAAGCTTTTCATCTTGTACTTCGTTCTATGTTGCTACTCACATAAAATCAGATGAATATTGAGTATAAGGCAGCAATTCCATGTGAATTTAGTTGTAGTTCCTAGGGATTGTTCTTTTTTTCTTCACCATGATTGTAAGCCTAATTTTTCTTCGGTGGAATATATTCTGTCTTTCAGAATTTAGTTAGCACGTGTCTTTTGGCAGCTGCTACCATTTGTCAAGATGAAGTGGTTCAGGTTTGGCTCCAAAGTGGAACCCATTTCAGAATGGACCATTTGAGTTGAGTCATTACAGCAGATGGAATCTCTTTTGTGTTATCTGACTCTCACTTCCAAAATCTCAATGGGACATAATGCATCTTGCTGTCAGCCTTAGGTTTGCCCACCTGTTTGAACACTCTGCTCAATCATGTTGCTTTTTTCCACTCTCACCTTCAGTAAAAGATGGAAATAAACAATAATGACAAAAAGTTTTTTTTTCTGAATGCTAATAACAACAAAAGGTAGCTACTATATATACAGAATTTCGAATTCAGATGCGCCAAAACTGCGAGGCTGTTGAGATTTACAAAGGAATGTATTCTTCAGGCAGGGTTCTGAATTGCAACAAGCCAGAAACAGTGCAACACCATGCACAAGCATATTCCTCTGTAACACTGTACCTGCCATTCAATCTCATTGTGCTATGTGACTCTGTCCTCACATCAACACTGCAAAAAGTGCTTACTGCCCTGCCAGATCAGATACAATAATTTTCAGGCTTCAACTCACCATGGTCTTCTATGTCAGGACAAAAAAAAAGGGACAGGCAGCTGAACTTGTTTGTGAGGAGCCTCATGAAAAAAAAGTACCACTTCAATTTGCAGCTTGTGAGAACATAAATTAACTGATTATAAAGTAGAAAGAAAAACAGATTGTTGTGTATGGGACACAAGAGATGACTGAATCAGCAGTGTGGCATCAAAAATTTGTTGGTCAGAGTCAAGATGCAGCTGCAGGTTTGTATTTGTATTCTCCATGTATTGTACAGGGTTCCAACCCCACTACTAGTTATTACAGGATGGAACAGGTCATCATCATCGATCTCCTCTCTTACATTAATCAACTCTCTTAATTATCTATAATTAACTCTCAGGGGTCCAGCACCCATCCAGGAAATCAGGAAGAAATGAACTTAACTAATCTCCAGGGTTAATTAATTAATCATTCGACCCGTTTTCTTTTCAACTCGGATGGATCAGCAGCTATAGCTAGTCGGACACTCAAATTCCCTCTACTAACCGAAGCATGCCCAACTCCACCGCCATCTCCGCCGCCGCCGCCGGCGAAGTCAACGGCGAGCTTTGACCATCACCTTTTTCACCTCGGCTTGAGGCGATCCAAGGCGAGGTAGGCGATGACGCGATAACCAACGAGTAACAGCGCCATGACACACACATCAACCCAGTGATTATTCAGCCCAACCGCCTTGATCGCCGGAAAATCCGCAACAATGCATCTCTCGCCGCCGCAGTCGTAAAACCCTCCGCCGTCACGGAACTGAACGCCGAGGAGCAATCGATAGCAGTAGAAGCTGTAATTGAGCCACCTCAACCACCCAACAAACGGGGGAATATGCTGAACATAGTAGCCGCCGGCGATGAGGAAAACCATGGTGATCACCGACGCCAGCGTCGTCCCCTGCTTGACATCCATCAGCACGGCGCCAATGGCGAGCCCGAGACTTTGGGCGACGAGGACGCTATAGAGGACGACGAGGAGTGAGAGGAGGAATGGAATTGGGCGTGGATCGAGGCCGCCCATCCAGTAGAGAATCGCGACGAATGCGGTTGGGAGTGCGAGCTCCATGGGGAGATCGGCGGCGGTGCGAGCGGCGAAGTAGGAGGAGAGACGGTACATTCCGGAAGATCGTTCTTTGAGAAGCATGGGTCGCTCGACGGGGAAGACGAAGACGGCGTTGTAGAGAGGGAAGAATCCCCAGAAAACGGAGAAGAAGAAGATTAGTGCCGTCTTGTCTTGGAGATGGGATTCCGGCGTTCGCCACCAGAGGAGTCCGGCGAGGCTCGCCACGCTCAGGACTTGGAAGATTCGTAGCTTGTTGAATGATTCGTGACGTCGCTCTTTTAGGCCTCGCCGGAGGAGGACGTTGAATTGGGCACACCATGTCGTCGTCCAATTTGATGATGATGATGATTTGCCTCGCCGGCGCGTCGCCGGAGTTTGCGCGACGGCGGCGGCGGCGCCGGAGCAGATGTCGAGCTTTACTGTTGGAGCAATGTGACGCTCGTACGCGGCGGCAAGCTTTGATCTTACTTCCTTCTGCTCCGCCTCGCTGCCGCCGCCGACGCCGCCGTTCGCCGGAGCGGGAAGGCCGCCGCCGACATCGCCGTCGCCGCCGCCGCCGATCTGCGGCGTGATGCCTGCATGATGGAGGAAATTAAATTAACGCAGGCACGTGAGATCGACAAGTGTCCCGCCATTGTTGAAAAAGATTATCGATCGAAGACAAAAATAAGAAGAATGATGAGAACGCGCGCGGCGCGGTCGGGAGGAAGTGGCCGCCATGATTGGGGGTGGATCGAGCTCGCTCGAGTCGAGTGCGCCGAGCAGTGGGTCCCAGTCCATGTCGCTCGAGCTCCACTCGATCGCCATTAATTGCGCACGCATGTAATCAAACACTAACGCAATGTTCAATTATGCGACGCGATCGATGGTGACGCAGATGCAGAAATTTTTTATTTTTTTTTTGGTGTCGCTGTCGTCAGGGACCCAACGGACGGCATGCGCGCGCACTCAGTACTATCCGATGAACACGTTGGATTTTTTGGTGTGCTTCTTCTTCTCCATTCTCAGTGCTAGATGGGAGCTCACCTTCTCTCTCACACTATGGTTGATTAATTATGCTTTTCTTGTTTCTTTATCTGGTTTAAAATAATTCTGAGCCCATGGTATGTAGCAGTACAAAATGGATAAAATATTGCTTTATGTTGGCGAGGTGGTTAACTGAACAACTGTGGGGGGGATTTATATATTATGAACAACTGTGTGGAGGATCCGATTCCTTTTTAACTTTATGCGTGGGACGATCTAATTGTACGGGGAGAATAATTCTGTGAGACCCTGTTACGAATGTGGGGAATTTTGGTATAAAATCTGCGGGAATTGAGTTTTTTTAATGAAATTCCTGTGAAATCGATGTGCTCCTAATAGACTCTTGATTTGTTTTCCAAGGGTTATACTCTGTTTTTGTTTTTCTGGATGTGGTTAGACTCTGTTTAGAGAAAGATACCCTTACAGAGATAACACTAGGCATGATTTCAAAGTGGCCTATATTGATAAAGCTAATTAAATGGCATATGCTATACTGTGAATTGAGTCCAACCACACACAATATATATGACTGAATACCTATAGGCCAGCCTTTTGAAGGTTCCTGTATTACTTTCCAAGCTTGGACTTTTGGTTGATAATAATGGTGACTAAGGGCAATGCATGATCAAGTATATGGCACATGTTCTAAATGTCACGGAGATGCCATGAATTGATGTTTGCTGCCATGTTGGGTGCAAAAGACGATGAAAATCCCAATGACAAATGACCGAACGGTAAAAAAAAAAAAATCTAAACGACATACACACCTTTCAATGTTTTCAAACACACCCCATAATCTATAGACCAGTACTAATACGATTTTCTTTGGGTGCTATAGAACCAATTCTGCCGGTAAATACTTTGGACACACGTGACGTGAGCGTGATCAGGAACAGAGCGTGTCACATGCCAATATGATGCCATATGAATTGGAGAGCATAACATAAAGGTAGAGACATAAAAAAAGAATAAAAATAACAATAATGGCGATCGAGGAGGAGACCTACCATTGGCGAGGTCGAGCATGAGGTCAGCCGGATTGAGCGACAGCGGCGAGGCAAACCCGACAGAGCCAAAG
Source organism: Leersia perrieri (assembly GCA_000325765.3). NCBI lineage: Eukaryota > Viridiplantae > Streptophyta > Magnoliopsida > Poales > Poaceae > Leersia > Leersia perrieri. The sequence goes on along the minus strand of CM002486.1, from coordinate 3,141,477 downwards.
TACGACAGCGCGTCGGCGGCGCGGCCGTAGTAAATCGGACACCCATCCGATGACAGCAGCAACACCTTGTCGAACATGTGGTAAAGCCTCGACGACGGCTGGTGGATCGTCACCACAACCGTCCTCCCGCCGCCGGCGGTGGCCATGCGGCGGAGCGTGGCGACGATCCTCGCCGCCGTGGTGGAATCGAGGCCGGAGGTCGGCTCGTCGAGGAGGAGAAGGCTCGGATCGACCAGCATCTCGAGCCCAATGCTGACGCGCTTCCTCTCGCCGCCGGAGAGGCCGCGAACGCCACGGACGCCGCCGATCATGGAGTGGGAGACTTTCCCGAGGCCGAGCTCCGCCGTCACGGAATCCGCCTGCGCTCGCTTCTCACCGGCGGTGAGGGATCGCGGGAGGCGGAGGAGTGCCGTGTACCAGAGAGTTTCGGAGACGGTGAGGTGGGGGTAGAGGACGTCGTGTTGGGTGACGAAACCTGTTCGTCGTTTGATGCTGCCGGAGAATGGCTGACCGTTGTAGGTGATCTTCCCCGACAGCATCCCTTGGTTTCCGTGACGGCCGCCGAGGGCTGTCAGTAAAGTTGTTTTACCGCTTCCTGATGGGCCTAGCATCGCTAGCATCTCTCCTGGACGGACCACCCCGGACATGCCGCTGATGATCGTTTTCTCCCTCGTCGTCACGGTAGCACTGTTCATCTTCTTCTTCCCGACGCCGCCGCAGCAGATCGCTGACGACATCGTCGCGCACCATCCTACCGCCGGCTTATTCCCGATCTTCACCTTGTACACTACTTCCTCGAACTGCACCCATATATCACACCAATTACCAAAAAAAAAATGCATGGTCACGTCTCATCACTCATCACCAACCTCATGCATACCAACATGCTCATGCAATTAAGTATATGTATATAAATGTGTACTAGTTTATTCACCTTGAGGATAAGGGGGAAGGAATTGGAGCTGGGACGGAGGCGGGCGGCGGCGGAGGGGGGACTATAGGTGGTGGGATGGACGACGGCGCCGGCCGCCGAGGAATTGACGATGGAGACGACGGCGGTGGCGCCGTCACAATTGGTGGAAGAAGAAGAAATAGTAGTAGTAGAAGGAGCAGGAGCACTAAAGTTGATGACACCACCACCACCGGTTGTCGTCTGGTGTTGGTGCTCATGATCATCGCCATGCAACTCCTGAGGCGGCATGGTGATCGATCGATCGATCGATGAAAATGGTATGATCTGCTTTTTCTGTCTCTCAATCGGCGCCCTGGTGATTTCACACAGAAACCACCACTAGCTGTCACAGCTTAGCTATGGATGGATAAATTGGATACTACAGCTGCTGCAGTGTGCAGCTAGTAGCTATCCGTCTTAGCTAGCTTGACTTGAGTTGACAGCCTTGTGATGCTGATGCTGAGGAGAAGAAGAAGAGGGCCTTCTCCTACTACTTCTGCTAGGCTAACTCCAAGTGAAGTGCTGTCTGGTTTGGCTGGGTGATTGCAGGGTATTTATCATTGGAGAGGAGAGAGAGAGAGAGAGAGAGAGAGAGAGAGAGAGAGAGAGAGAGTATGAATGTGAATGTGTGTGGAGTGGGGTGAATTGGCAAAGGAAAAGGAACAAAGAAGGGGGTAATAAGGACCTACCAAATGGGGCAGGGGAGCAACACTTGTTGCTGTCACTTTTTTATTGGCTAGGATTGCAATTGGCAAACCTTATATGTACATATTTAGTTACTAGTCAGTAATATATGTATATTTTTTCTAATGATGATTTTGCAGTTAATTTACAATTTTGTGTGATGTGAAAGGTAACAAACCACTAGAAGCTGATGATATCCAGTAGAAGTTACAAATGGTGGTAGTTATTGTTGAAACTTGAAAGGGAGTTTATATACACATGATGGTTGTAGTTCTAACTTTAGTGTGTGGACTGTGGGATCAGTGGATATTCAGAAGTTACAGATCATATCACTTTCTTTTCAGACAGTAGAAAAATAATATTGTGCACGTAATGATGAAACTGAGCAGCTAGTTTGCAAAAGGGTAAGAAATGTATATAATGGATACAACATTACAATAAACAAGCATTCTCGTTAGATATAAATTATAGCCCACAATTGCAACCATAAACATAATACAAGAAAACGACAGGAAAAAGATGTGTGTCAAAAAAAATTGAGGAACGACATAATAATTCATATGGTCAGGAAGGAGGAAAAAAAATTTGTGAGAGAAAGAAGATCAGGGATACCTTAGCTAGAAAAATGGAAAGAGCTAGAAGCTCTACTTGTTTACTTGTGTACTTGAGAAAAATGAAAGTTTATGCATGGATTTGCACTTTTGCAACCGTTGTGCTTCTTAAGCTTTCTTCACGATATCCTGCCTGGTGGCAGAGCATAATATTTTTTTTCCATTTAGGCTAACTTTGACATGACATTTTCTTGTCATATTTAGTTTTCCCATTCTTATTTTAATCTTTTAGCTTAATGATGTTTTGGTTGTGTACCCTTAATTATTTGATTCATGCCGCAACTTACTATACCTTATCCAAAAAAGAGATTTTATGGTCTAACAAATTGTACGTCAAGATACTAATATCTCAAATTACCAAAACACAATTTAAAGGTGGAATAATGAATAAATAATTGAAATTTGTTTTGGTACCCAAAAATATTGATACCTCGAGGTATCATTTGTTACACGTAAAAAAAACTCATAAAAAAATTGTTCGACCGGAAATCAAGTTCAAGAGGCATTGCCCTTCTCTAAACGTACTACCATGCAACCCTTCCTGCCACAAATTTAGAGACTTATCTGGTTGGTTTGAGCTTGAGCTCCACACAAGGCAAAAATTTTCAATGCAAAAATACTAGATTCCACTACTAGAGAAACGTTGTTTGCCCTGCCTACCAAAATCCACAATAGCCACAGTTAGGAAAAAAATGGGACTAAAGATCCCGGTTTATATTTTCAATGATTAAAGACGATCTTTAGTCACCAACCGGGACTAAAGATCATCTTTAGCCACGATTCCGCTCCTATTAGATCATGTCAGGGCGCCAGACATCTTTAGTCCCGATTGGGGTTACCAACCGAGACTAAAGATCCATTTTTAGTTACCAACGGGACCAAATTTGCACCCGCGCGAGCCTCCCTCTCTCTCCTTTTTTATGCGTCCATTCTCCTCCCTCTAAGTATTATCCACTTATGCTCTCTCTCACTCCCTTCTCCTCCTCCTCCTCATCCTCCTCAATCTCCTCTCCTCGATCCCCTTCTCCTCTCCGACGACAGCCCGCGTGGGGGCGGCGCACAGCCCAGTGACGAAAGTGGTGGCCCGCGCGGTGGAACCGAAGGCCCACAGACGGCCAGGCGCGACGGTGGCCGAAGCCCTCCCCACCACCAGATCCGGCCAGAGGGGAGGCGGCGGTGGCCCAGCGACAGCAGTCAGGTGTGGCAGAAGCGGAGGCCCGCGCGGGGCACAGCCTGGCGGCGGCCGAAGCCCTCCCATCCGTCAGATTTGGTCGGAGGGGAGGCGGCGACCGCTGGGATGGGGAGGGCGGCGGCGCCGGACGTGGGCTAGCGCCAGATCCAACGGAGGGGCAACAATAAGGCTGGAGATGATTTTTAGATGTTTTTGGGGATGATTTTTAGATGTTCTTGTGATGTAAATTTGTGTATAATTTTGTTGTTTTGAATTTGAATAAGAATGATTTATTGTTGAGTTCGTTGGAATCAATATTAGAGCAGAAAAAACAATAAAAAAGAAAAGAAAAAAGAGATCTTTAACGGGGACTAAAGATGATGTGGCATAGCCTTCTTTGATCTAAAGATGTATTTTTAGCCCCGTTATTTCAATTGTGGCTAAAAATCGTTTGTGCAGTAGTGTTCCAATCAGAAATTCAATAAAAGAAATTTAAAACTACATGGTGGCCTGCTCTTGATAAAATTCTGCATCCGCCTCTGCCTACGTACATGCATCACCACATTCGTGCAACCCTACAGAAACATGCGTGTCCTCATTCTGGTTTCACTACTCATTGCGTGCCTATGCTTAGCTATAACTAACTAGCTATCCTAACCTAACGCTATCGAAAAAAAAAATCTTTATAGTGGCAACAAGAGTAGTTATCATAATGAGTTCACAACATGTCGTCAGTTTATATCTGATAATGTGTTTTAAAACCGTGAAGAGCACGTACTTTGATTTCTTACATATATGGTCCAATTAATTATGAAAAGGTCTAAGCCAATTGAACAACATATATTATAATTATATCACTACACAAATATATACTCCCTCTAGTTTTTATTGTTTGGCGTTGGTTAGCTCAACGTCAAACATGTGTGGTGGGAGGGAGTATATGTTAGCCTACAAAAATGTTTATTCACATTAGCAGCCCGGGCAATATTTTCTCCTTCATATATAGACAGAATATCTCCGGTGTAAATGTAGATAGATTTTGAACCTACATGTACATGTGTGGTGATACGAGACACAATAATCTATGTTTACAATTTTTTGGTTTTCAAAATTATTCACAACGTAAAGGTTATTTGAATCACATGAAAGAAACAAGGGCACATACCTATTGATGGCTCCAATTTTTTTTCTTAATTTCTAGGGTTCTGCTTGAGGTTCTGTTTCTTGCAATGTTGCAAAAGAAGTTTCAACTACCTAGGCACAAGCGTTGCGCGTATAAACATGTTGGTACTACATGAAACAACAGATTAACAGAGGATCTTTTGAATTGAAAATCAAAACTCATGGGCCATTCACAAGCATGTTAGAACTCAAAGTACTAGCTAGTATTTACCTAGGTATAAATATACTTGATAAAGTACATTCATGATGACCGAAGAGAGCCCTATTGGGCGCCACCTCAGGTATTCATGATCTCTAAGCTCTGCCTAGTCATCTTAATAAAGAAATCTTTTATCGAACTCGGTCAATTAAATTTAGGTGATACAACTGCATTAAGAACACTTCCAGCCCTCTGCCAACTTATATATGTGAATTACAATACAAAGAAATATAGACACCATATAATTACTACCAACTTTCTGCACTACCCATCTTTCTCTTCTCATGAGTTTAAATTTGACTCCCAACTAGTATAATCTAGGGTACATCTAACCTCTTTCAAATATATATCTGTTAACATGGATTTATATAACCAAATAAAGTAAATAATATTTTTTTACCGCGCTTCACAAGTTATAAATCTAGCCTTTTTTGCGTGGAATATATCTAGGCTTATTTTGGTATGCATGATTAATCACAAGCAGAATGAGAGACAAAAAGTGTTCTTTGCCAGCTATGGCAGATGTATGTGTGTCAAGGGAACCTTAACAAAGGTTGCAGTTATGCATAGCACACTAAGCAGAGATGATGTAAATATATACATGGAACTCAAACGGAGATGATTGCGATGTCCGGCTGTTGGGTGCGCTCTTGCCCAAATTAAATTCTAGAACAAATTAATTATCTACAAGTACATGTACTCGTGCTGGCCCATCTTTTCTCTTTTCCATTTCTTTCATTAATTTAATTTTTGAGAAGTTTTAAAACATTTCATCTTCATATGGAATCCATCCATTCCTGTGTGCAATCTAATCTAGTGCTCCACACCCACCACCTTTTCCATTCTTTTTCTCCCTTGTTTATTTCCTTCTTTTTTCCATCTTCAACTACTTGATCACTATCTAGACAATCAAGGGAAAAATGTAGTATCACTCACACAATAAACTGACTTACCGACTCTTGAAAAATATAGAGAGAGCATAAAAATCAGGTGTGTTAATTTATAAAACTCACTCATCAGATAGTTAATTGATATATCTGGGAAAGCGCATCACTATACATATATATTGAGCATCCGTTGAGAAATGAGAAGAGATCTTGAAACAAGATATGCCTTTGGGCAGTGATGTCACATTAACATTAAAGCCCATAACTTTGGCTGCTCGCTGCACAATTATGCAGGTCCCAGCAACTTTACTTGCAGCACAAAGCTAGCTACCATGCAAAAGAGATCATATTACTGATCATATAGCAGTACAGATGCACTGGGGTTCTGATGGAGTGAGAGAGAAGGTTAAAGGGCATGCTGCATGGTAATTCATTCCTTCTTGCTCCAAGTATTTGGGTGTGTAGCAATAATTTATGTTAGAAAGCCAGAGCAATAATATATCCAGACATGCACCTTTAGTAAGATGTCACCAAATTTGTCCAGGGAGGTGAATCTGTGCCACTCATGTCAAATTGTCTTTTGTGTTTATGCTTCTGCCACTAGCTTCTTTTCTACCTCTCCTTCTTTTTCCTTTTCTTTCTTTTCTTTCTTCCCCCCTTTCTCTCTTTTTTCTTGATTGCCTGCACTAGACATATAGTAGCTTGTTGATAGCTCCTACAGATTTGTAAAGGCTGCCAATTTGAGATCTCCGGTAGATCAACTGTTTTGTTTGCAGGGCGTTTGCATAAGCATTTGCAGGCAATGGTAGTGGACCAAAACCAGCCACCTCAGAACTATATACATATAGTACAACCAAATCAGCTATCTAGTTACCTTTGCATGACATGAAAAAAGTATAGTGGTACTTGTTCATTTTTTTCCCAACAGCTACCATCTATCGCTTGCCCCTGCCTGACCTGGCTGCAATAATCATGATGTGAACCGTCCCAAAGTTTTAATATAGTGACCATAAAGGGCTAGCTTGGTGTGTTAAGTTTCATGTTTTTGGCGGGTGCGTGCTTTACCAAAAGAAAAATCGCGCAAATCATAAAGCAATGCAACGATATGTGCCTATCTAGAGATCATCGCAGATGTTTACAGATCTGCAGTATAGTTTTCTTTTTCTACATATATAGTGCAAAGCATGCATGCATGTATGGGCAATCCTTCTGCTGTAATGTGATCGAAGTTGACTATCATGAGCTAGCTAGTAAAAACTTATTAGCATGGCACTACATGATTTGTAATGTTGCAGTTGTATTCTGACCTTAAATGGAGGAGAGATTAATTCTTTTATGTGGTTGATGTACTTTGTGCTTGTTTATTGGACTGAGCAAGATAGTGATGACAAGGGGGGCAGACCCAACTGCTACCTTCAGAATCTAGTGAGGCAATTGTGGGCACTTGATTTCTTGCACCCATATGTGTGCAACTGCACTCTCTCAACTCCCATATCATGTGAAGTTATTCCAGCATCAACTAACAATTTTGTTGCATTCAGATATATGCTGAAAAAATCCCAGAGACCAGCTAGTGTGCTCCACTCGTCCACTAGGAATTCGCTACTACTCATGAGTCATTTTCACATATCAAGCTAGTATGCAAATTGGGGATCATTTGTACACATTTTGCGACCGAATGAGGTTTTAGATTGATGGATATGCACATAACAATCGAGCACGCATGGCCTGATGGTGATGCCTCAGTGTTGATCTGCTAGCTAAGCTAGCACTTGTTCTTCGAGATCATTATCAATCCGGTGCCTAAGGAATAAATGTCAAGTCGAAGATCGGTGGATTTTATTTGATCATGAAAGGATAAAAATTGATCCCCACAAACATGATCCATGTTTGGTTATAATTGCATACCCTTTATGGACTATATATGTGATTCCTGCAGTTATTGGTCATACCATGCATGCAATCCTGATTAGCTTTGGAGAATCCCATGCAATTTGCATGCACCGATCTGATCGATCAGTTGTTAATAGAAAGCTAGTGCATGTGAGTCAGTGAGTGCACATATATATCGGTGTTTTGCTAATACTTGTTGCATCCATTTAAAAAGATACTCTCTCGGTCATAGACATTTGATTTTTTTAGGTAAACAATGGCAAGAGCATTGCCGGGATATAATAGGAGTAAAAGTATGGAAAAATAAAGGTTACAAGAGCCGAGGGGGAACAAGCAATGAGGGAAAGAAAAATCTGGAAAACAAAATACATGGAATAAAACGGGCTTAAGGATGTTTGAAAGCCTATTCCATGAAATCTAAATATTTGATGTTCAGGATAACATTTTGTTACAACTTTAAAATTTTGACCGTCAATCTTATATGAGAATATGTTTATAAATCTTATATGCTTATGATATTATGATAGTAGTTTTTAAGCTAATCCTAACGTACCATTTTTTTTTAAAAAAACTAAGCATTTGATAAATTATTGTAGTCGGACTGTAATAAAATTGATCAGAATCTTATTATAAATGTCAAATATTTATTACTGATGGAAGTATTTGATTAGTTCGATTTCTTAGCATATATAGGCATCTAAGAAGAACATGCTAACTATCTAGTAGGTATAGAAATGTGTATGCGTTACGCATTGCATATTTTGACTAAGCTTTAGCTCATTCTCTCTTGGGATTGATCGATGTTTGTACGTGTCCTCAAAGAACACAGGGGACAATTATTCTTCAGGAATATCGACTTTCTTTGGGGTTTGTAGGAACAATTAAAGAGTTGGTCCATTCAAAAACAATTAAAGGAATTGGACCAAAAAGTTGTAGAGATAGATAGATAGCTCATAGCTGGACGGATAGATACTTATGTTTGCTAGTGTGCATATAACCTAATGTGTCCCTGCTATGTCTTTAGGTCTTGGCCCCTAGCAGGGTATCTTTCCTTCATGCATGCATGCCAGTACATATAATCTATGGGGTTAACAAGAGCAGGCATCTTTTTCATGGTTGTTGTGTAACTATAAAACTAGATGCATATTAGCATATATGCCAAGACTCATACATGAAGGCACATGCTGCCCACCATTGATCCTTCATGCATATATGTGGGTGTGCATCTATGCAGTTTGTATATATGATATATGTAGGACATGTACAAACAACAAAAGGTATGCATGCATGCAGCCTGATAGAGAGGACTAATTAACTTTTGGGCTGTGAGAGGTGTCTGTCTGTGTGCTGAAGATCAAGAGAGGAATGAGTGAGAGAAATTCAGCTCATCAAATCCATGTGCTCACTCAGAACCGATCATCCCTCCTTTGTGCAAGGGCAGCAGCTAGCAGCCAACAATGAGACAGAAAGCTTAGCAAAAAGGAGGAAAAGAAGG
>CM002486.1:3092035-3115760 GCA_000325765.3 Leersia perrieri | reverse complement strand
AGAACCAATGGATAGCGACCGGGATGCACTACTCGGTCTGGATGATCATTGCGATCAAAGGTGATCGAGACTTCTGACTAGCGGAGGTAGTGGGGCACGCTTGGGGTCGCCATGTTGATCTCCCGATCTGTGAGCTTCTGCTTGCGCTTGGGCTTATAGCCGTGTGGTCCGCCAAAGATGTGGTTGAGTTGTTGGTGAGATCGTTAGAAGCCAGGAGGTATGTCATCGTAGACCTTCTCCTTGCTCTTGTCCTTCCCAGAACCCTCTGGCGCATCTGCTGGCTTCAAACCCTTAACTTGTTGTTCATTGTACTTTTTGAGCATGTAGCAGTCTTTTGCCGAGTGGTTACCACTCGGGTGGTAAGGGTACTTCTTGGCTAGTACTTGCTCGTAGTCCGAGATCTTGAAGCGGCGTTGATGATTAAATCGATCCGTCGCAGCAACAAGTTCTTCGGGGCGACGCTTTCGATCTGAAGATCGGTTAGCGTCTTTGTGGTCCTTGGAGGACTTATCGTCCTTCTTCTTTTCTCTCGGCGCGAAGGCTGACTGTTTATGCCCACGCACAGCCTGGACGGCCTCGGCAGATGCCGCATACTTGTTGGCCATCTCAAACAATCGGCTGACGGTGTGCGGTGGCTTGCAAGTGAATTTGTGGATGAATTCCACATCTCTGACTCCCTTCCTAAAAGACGCGATGATGATATCGTCCTTGACGTCTAGGATCTTGTTTCTGGCTTCTGAGAACCTCTTGATATAGTCCCTAAGAGATTCATTAGACCTTTGTTGAAGTTGTAAGAGATCATATTGATCTCCCGGGCGCTCGTAAGTACCCTGGAAATTAGCGATGAAAAGCTCCCAAAGCTCTGTCCAGGACCCAATTGATCTGCGAGGTAATTCAGTGAGCCAGTTGCGAGCTGAATCGGATAACGCCACCGGGAGGTAGTTAGCCATGACTCGGCTGTCACCTCCCGCAGCCCGTATTGCCAAGGTATAGATGGTTAGCCATGTGCTGGGATCTACCTTGTCGTCATACTTCACGATTCCTATGGGCTTGAATCCTGTAGGCCAAATGACTTGTCGCAGATCAGAAGTGAAGGCAAGGACTCCGTCGTCAAAGTTATCACACCGAGGAGGTGAAGCGTCGCATTGCCGACGATGATATTGGTCCCACCGTTGATCTGACTCCTGTCGTTCGCGTCTCTTATTGTTGATGACGTTACGGAGGTCATGATGGATGAGATCCCGGGCATCCGAGTCGGGTTGGCGTAAGTATCGGTCGTGGTCTTGCCGCAACCTTTCGCGCTCTTGATCCAGTCGGCGCCGCTCTTCGTCGTTCCTGCGTTGTTCTTCTTCTAGTATCCCAAGGTTCCTCTCTCGATCTGTTCTGCGACTCGGGGGTAACCGAATGACTAGACTTGGAGGCTTCTCGGTGTCGTGAAGGCGGAGTCGTTTTCGAAGTCGACTCGGCCACCAGTTGATTGTGATGTTGAACCCCTATTGCTGAGACAAGGGCTCGAGCTTTTGTCAACTGCGGGGTCAAGGATGCCGCTGCTGGTACGTTCTCCATGAGGGAAGTCAACAGGGTTTGGGCAGCCGCTATGTTCTGCTGAGTAGTGAAAACTTGCTCCCCTTCGTAGATCGTGCTGAGTCGTTGGTGTACCCGTCTGCCAGAACTGGCTAGACGTCGAGTTGCAGCTTCACGAGCATGCACTTCCTCATCCTGAAGTCGTCGGGCTTCCGCTTTTTCGAGCTCTTTTCGCCGTCATTCGTCCTTTGTTCTTGCCGCTTCAAGTTACAGTTGCGCTTGCTCAATCTCTCAGGCCTGCCGCTCGATATCCGCAGCCCGTTGGGCGAGTTGTTCAGCAGTCAACGGCGAATTCGTGATCTCAGCCATGAAAATCCCGTGTGGGGGAGAAAAACTATAAGAGCTACTCTGTCCGAGATCGTCAAACTGAATCGACTCATTGATGAAAGCCACTTGGCGCTCTTCTCCCTCACCATGCTCCATGGAGTTTCCGGAATCCGAGTCATTATCACTCGGATCCCGCATGTCGGACCACCGGTAGCGGTAGGCGTATAAGTCTGCTCTGAAAAGCATCGCTTCGAGTGACGCGGGTGGCTTCTTGTACCAGTCTTCCTTGAACTCCAGGTCTCTGCATCCCCTGAAGAACGCATCCTTGGCTTGGTTGTTAGTGACGGCTAGCTTGTCCTCCATGATTGCATTGAAGCGCCGAAGGTAGACGTGAAAGGGCTCCTCAATCCCATGAAGTAGCTGAGCTAGCTTCTGATTTGGCGTCAATACCGACTGAGGATCTTTCTGCTGCCAGATCTTCTTGCGAAGTGGTGATTGGGGTGCTTCACTCGGCATTGAAGGTTGCTGACGCTTGACTTTCTCCCTTCGCTGCTTGTACACTTCTTCGTGCTCTCGCTTCTCAAGTTCTGCGTCTTCCCGCATGCTTCCTCGTATAGAGGCGATCGGGCTGTCCTCCTTCCTTGGCTCCGAATACTGGGTTCTAGGTGGCCCATGAATGTTAGCCAACTACATCAGATCTTTGATACTCTTGGGCCTATGACGATACCACATCCGGATTATATCATAGTTTCTTAGAAGGCCATGATAAAAGATGGACAGGGCCAGCTGGTCAGAGATCGGTTTGACTTGATCAATCGCTTGTAGAAAGCGCCGAGTGAATCTGCCGAAAGATTCACCCGGCACTTGAGATAACTCACTAAAGAGGCGATACTCCCCTGAGTTATTGGTAGTGTTGAAGACCGGACTCCGTGGTTCCTGAGTCGGAGTGATCTTGGTAGACTGAATCCGATTCGATGTAGGCTCGTGCGGTTGTACTTGAGTCGGAGTCGACTCCAGATCGATGATTGGTGTCGGAGTCGTTTTGGGAGTCGGATCCAGAGGTGGAGTTGGAGTTGACTCTGGTTCCAACGTCTCGGTCTCCATCGCCTTGCTTCTCGATCTGCGAGACGCGCGACGCCTAGCGGATCGACTCTGCTTCTTTGGCATGGGCTGGTAACATGCCGTGATCTTGATGGCGCCATCGTTGACTTGAGAAATCACGCGACTCAGGAGGTGAGTCATTTGTTCAGCGATGTTGGGAAGACCCATTGGGAGGGTGAAAACATCAGCCGAGTTGATCTCCTCTGCCCGAGTCTTGAGTTCTCCATTGGAATCGGCGATGAAGCTAAAGGAGCCAATTCGAAGATTTGTCCCAGGGGGGATGATTGATCCGGCGAACGTAGGTGTTGATGAAGATGCCATCTAGCTTCTTGTCGAGAAATCCGGTGACTTCCCCTACGTGGCGCGCCAACTGTCGGTGTTTTGTACCGGCAATAAACTATATGGGGCTACGCATGAACTCGAAAGCTAGATGGTGACGGAACACGAGAATTTATACTGGTCCAGGCCCTCCAATGGAGTAATAACCCTAATCCAGTCCAGAGGAAGTATTCCGCCGAGTTTGTATAATTGAATATGGTGTATGATGAGATATGTGTGAGTTGTCGTTTCGATGTCCTCGACCCCTCCTTATATAGGGAGAGGGAACCGAGTCATCCAGGAGTCCTAGCCCTAGACGGCTTAGGGTTTCCTTATTTGTTACAATATCTACCCGGCCGACTGCCGTGAAATACAAGGCAAGGCCCATCCGGGTGATTTATCTCTTTACATATATGAACTCCAAGTCTATATATAACTCGGGATATGCCTTATCTCTCGGATTGCGCCGTGGGAAACAAGGGCACTGATGGGCCGGGCCTCTTTGTCTTCCTTATATCGATCTTCTAGAACATCCCTTCTTCGTGGGCTAACAATGGCCCGAGTGGATACCCGGTACCCATATTATCCACAACATTATACCTTGCCTTACTTAGGCCTGAACTCATGAACTACTAAATGAACCATTTTTATCTGCAATGTACTGACCATCTCAACCTCATACCATTACTTACACATAATTTCCTTGCAGTACTTATATCTAGTTACTTAGCATGTATTAACATTACAAAAAGTGCTTCTATAGAGATTAAAATACATCTAGAAAATATCTTTACAAATGAGGCTATGCCTCTACATGACAAGAAGTAATGTAGGCATTGTCGGTTAGTGACAATCCAGTGATGGACATTGTATAACCTTGGTGATTGCTGATACCAAGATCTAAAAAAACGTAGCAAACAAAATATGGAGACGGTTTTTATATAGTTCAACTCCCCAAGAAGGGTAATAGCCCTAGATCTTGATGGATGAAGGCCTCTATCGATCCATGATCAACAGATAAAGTTTTTCACTATGTACATTGAGTCAAGGGTTATGTACATTGAGTCAAGGGTTAAGACAGTCTAGCCTATCGTCTAGGTGGTATAACGTGGGTTGCGTATATGACGGAGTGTATGAGGCTACAGGATGGCTAGCTAATCAGTGGATTTCTTTTGTAGGTCTTCAGTTTGTCTTGGTGGATTGGTGTCCTCAGACTTGTTGTGACTTGTCCTAAGCCTCGTGGAGATCCTTTTTAGTTATACCACCAAAAGTGTGTTGTATGCTAGTCAGACTCAGAGTCTCTAGGCAAGAAAGCCTAGGATTGGAAAGGCATCATACTCGCTTCTCGCTTCCTGAACCTGTAGCAACTTCTAACAAGTACTGGTATGATCCAGTCCCTCTAACTCTAGCTTTGGGCAAGTTTGTGAAGAGAGTGATAAAGTTGTGGGATACTATAGGCTAACCACGCACGGTCATTAGCGATTTTTTTTTTCGCCAGTGGATATCTCCTCTCCATCATCAAGGTAGCCCTGCATAAGACTACATACACCAAGACGACGTGACACATTTTTCTTGAAAAGGTAAAGAACCTTATTAGAAATTGCCACAAATTATCATTTTCCTAGTAGCAGAATTTTTATAGTGGGTTGTGCTCCTTCAAAAATGTCCGAGAAGCAGGTTGTGGATCTAATTGGGAAGATAGTCCTTGACAAGGGGACGACAACAGCTTTCCTACCGGTGCATGTAAGTGACTGTTCTTTCAGGGAGCGTGACGCCACAGTCAATGTAAATCCTTCATCAATTTTAATTTGCTTGTAATTTTGTTCAAGAGAAATCCATTACATAACCAACTCAGGCCTAATCATAGGAGTGGCCGCTGACCAATATAATTGGCCGCTTGGCTGACTATCAGGATATTCTTTATTCAAGTCTTGATGAAATTGAATATACGCTACAAAGCGAGGTTGTTGCCATGGAGAAGGCCATGGAAGACCGAGGAAACTACCCTAGAGAAGAAGGCTCCCAAAAAGAAGATATCCATCAGGAGCAAGTCTAATGGTATTCGACTACCTATGATTTTATAAAGTTTAACCGCGAAAACTGACTTGTTTCGTACGAATGCGCCTAGCGAGAAAAACAATTTTCCCTCTTAAGATAGATTGATGTGAGCATGACTGCGATGGATGCAACCATTGATCGCATCCTTACAATCGCATGTGAAGTAGTTTCATAAGAAGCTCCAAATTAAGTGTATTAAGAATATGATGTTGTCTAATGATGAAAATATATACATTTATTTATTTATTTAGAATTGCAAAATATACTTGGAGCCACATATGGACGTGGACACGCTGGTCATGGTGCATCAAGGGATAAATATAAAGTCCTCTATATTCTGGAATCAATTCGGCCACCTAACGAAGTGTTGACTTCAAATTACCGCCAAAGATGCATGCAAGCTCCGTTTCAGACCTATGAGTGCTTGATGGAAAGCTTTCAGAGTCCTCTTTTAAACGGATCTAGTCTCATTCCAAAATTCCATCCGTGCCACTTGCAATCATGAAAACAATGTGTTGCATCCAGTGTAATGGGCCTATGGGCCTGCAACTTTATCTAGGACCCGGTCCAAGTGGGGCCCAAGGGTGTTGCGCCCATTAAGGGGGGATGACGTCCCTATGACCTCCTACACTTTTTAAATAGCTAGATACCCCTTTAGTGTTGGTCAGGTTTTGATTAATTGAAAGTTTAGCCATTGCTTCTTCGCTTGTAATTACACGTGTCGGCTAGACTATCTACTTACTTGTTCGGAACCCCACTATATCAAGTATCATTTATTGTGAAATTTAATTCCTATACGCAAGTTTGATTGCTTTTATCTTGTTCTTGATTGCTTAGTAGGGTTGATCTGCATAGGCAAAATCAACAATCCCAGGAGAGATGTACCGATCGCTAAGGCACAACACAACAACGTCTCGTATGGTTGTAGTTGGATCGTCAGCGTCTTTTCGACAAATCGTAGTTATCTCAACTTACCAAAAGACTGGGCCACCCCATTCACATTAAAGATTGTGAACACTAATCAAGGAGTGCATATTTCATAAAAACCATCAGTGGGTTTACTCATTTGTTACACCTATTTAAACTTTTTTTATGCTCATGTAAAAAAATCGGAGGACTGGTATATATGGGATATAAAGTTGAATTTGTGCATATCCAAAAAGATCATTTAAACTGGATCTCCATTTTCTAAATTGCAGTGTGCTTGAACCTAACCTACGCATGATCAATCAAAGAATCAGACCATATCAGGGAACCAAGCTGAATCTACTTAGAGATTTTAGTTAGTGTCCATGATGGAACACTGATAAGAAAACCTATATACACACACGTCAAAGCTAGTGTTAAAATATGTCAACTGTCAACATAGGTTTAACATCTGTGCGCTGTCATTTTGTACTGCTTAATTCAACTTTTGGGCTTTCTTTTCTCTCTTCTCCTTTTTTATTTTCTGGATCATGGAATCATACAAAGACTAGGGCATCTATCCTCAGTCTAGTTATGTAGCTTTAGACAGTAGAGCTGAATAAACGCAGATACGGCCGTCCTAAGCATCTAGAGCTAGAGCAATTCGATTGATCAATTGGTCCAACTTTTAGAATCTATTACTTGCGTTAGCATCAAGGTACCATCAGCTTGCAACATTAACCATCCCTTTAACATGAGAACGATCGAGATAAATTAATGTGTTCAATATAGCATAGCGCACCCTAATACTGTGGCCGACAAAAGTTCGGGCCTTCTGGATTTCACAACTTTGGCATCATAACAAACCTCGTGTATGTGCATGGTATCTACAGGATTGGTTTTGGAACATCAAGTCTCAGAATAAGAATTTTAGATTGTTATTACACTTATTGTGTCATAAAAACATTTCGTATTTTTCTTCTAGTGAATAAAGTCATAGTTTTAAAAGTTTTGCATAATGCTCCCTTACAGTATCCAATACTAGTTATAAATGAGTAGTGTGGATAAAATGTATCCCTTAATTTGTATAGGTATTATACATTTAATTTCTCTGTTTATTTATTAATATAATTGACTAGTATATATTAGTATTGGGTAACATAAAACAACCCTTCCCCAAAAAAAACATAAAACAACCCTTAGTTTCCGTCAAGAGAGAGCTGATCTTAGTTAATTTCATGAGAGAACTGAGTGGTTCTTAGTCATGAATCATATACAGAGTGCATTAATGGAGCATAAGAACAATTAACATGGCAACAACATGGACTGATGGGAATACAAAATCAATGACTGAACCATGGCGTGACTGTGTTGTTTATTCTTGTAATGTGGAGGGATAGTTAATATTAATCATGATGAACTATAGGAAATTATTATTTTTTTCGTCAGCCTGGTGAACCAGCGGCTAAACTTTGTTAAGACTGAAGGAGAAAACATTACAAAAGGCAACAGGAGGGCTGATACAGAAATGAAAAAGGGACGGTGTGGGAGCTCCGGCTACCTTATTCGCTACACATGCTGCACAAGCCAAAAGGTTTTACATGGCTAGGCTACAGTTTTATGTTTACATGTTAGATCATGAAACTAAGCCTGCTTCGCGCCAAGGCCAGAACTCCATGATCTTTGTCTGTCACCACCGTACGTAGGAAATTATATGTGGCCATCTAATATACCAGGATTACAAATTTTATGCTCAACTATATATGTTGTCCACTGATATTGGTTTTGACAATGTAATATATGCTGTTGTGCAGAATATGATCTGATTCTTTTTACATGAATAATTTCACCATATACGAATTGAAGATTTCCTGATCGTATCAGTTGGGTCCCCTAAAACTCTCACTACAAAGTAGTGGATTTGTGGCCATTGTGCATGCATGAGAATGTAGGAAGTGACGTAAGTGTTAGTACACCTGGAGTAGCTAGGTCTTTTTCTGGCCTATAATCTAGCCATTATGATCATATCAAAGGTGAAAGCACTAGATAAAAATTTGCATTTTAGACGTCGCTTCCTGTCCATTCTCTATTGGTAATGGTGGAAATCTGGAGCTGATCGATGTTGTATCCTAGGACAAATTATGGTTCCCACTTACAATCAAACTTTCCACTCAAAAGGGTTTTAAGCAGCAGTCATATATAGGATAAATACTATATCTGTTAGATCAATAAAATATTGATCATCAGCAGCACTCAATGACTTGGAGCCAGCTCCTAGGTTGGTCGGGTGGCAGGTTCGACGACGGTTTGAGGTGTTGCTGCTAGAAAAGGCCGAACTAAGAACTACAGGGCTATTGTACTTTTGCCCTTGTTTTAAGGTCTAATTGTAATTTTGTCCCTATATTTTCAGCTTTGTGATGTTGCCCTTGTTTTTTCAAATTGAAACTAGTGTCTGCCCCTATTCCGTTAAGTGGTCTTAACAGTGTTAAAAAGTAAAAACTAACTTAAAACATGCTTAAATTTCATATCAAGGCTATGCTTGACCTAGTTTTTACCAAACTAATCTATAAAAATATCATGTCAAACATACACAAAAATAATATCTAAATATTTGATATCAAAACGGGGTAAAATCACAAAGTACATAAAATGTAGGGGGCAAATCTACAAATAATATACATATATTTAACACCGTTAAGTGGATCTAACGGCATAGTGGCAAACATAAGCTTCAATTTGAAAAGGCGAGGGCAAAAACATAAAATTAAAAAATCAGGGATAAAATCACAATTAGGGTTGAAAATAGGGATAAGAACACAATTGTCCCAAGAACTATCGATGGCTAGGGCGATATATAACATGAACAGATGAGTAGTGGATTTATTGTTTTCCAACAGGTAGGAAAAAAAATTCTCAACATGTATGGGGCAGCTTAGGCTTGAGTCCCGCACATGGCAGAAAATCTTCAGTAGGAAAGTACTGATTTTTAGTTGAAATTTGTTAAGAAAAAATGGTCCATGATTGAACCCTATGCTTGAGATATTTCTGCCTTTGCCCCCGATCCTAAATAATGGAAATTTCTAGCGTTCAAACTTAGTTTGTCCCAAAATACAATAATACTTGTTCACGTACTCTCTCTCTTCCCATCTAATCACGCAACCATCTCTCATTTAATTTCACATACTTAATCACATTGTGAAACTCCTTAAATCCTTACTCCGATCCCTCTGTCAAAGTTGATCATATTTTAGAACAAAGGAGTATATTTTAAGTTGGAGGGAGTAGCTATCATGTGTGTGCATCTTCTTATAGGGACAAACACATGTCATGATTTTAGCATGAAATTCTCTTCTAAAATAAATATAAATATATTAAATTGGTTTGCCAACTAATTACAAATTTTGAGATGTAATAAATCACATGTCTAATGGCTTTACTATAATATGTATATATTTCTTTCACTTCTAGTCTTTTGTTCTTATACTCCCTCCGTTCCAAAATATTTGATGTTTTTGACTTTTTTCAACATATTTGGCCGTTCGTATTTTTCAAAAAATTTACATAGTTATTAATTGTTTTCCTATCGTTTGATTCATTGTTAAATACTCCCTCCATCGTCAAATGTTTATCGTCCTTGACTTTTTGACACAAGTTTGACCATTCGTCTTATTCAAAAAATTTATGTAATTATTAATTTTTTTCTATCATTTGATTCATTGTTAAATGTAGTTTTATTCATACATATAATTTCACATATTTTATAAAAGTTTTTGAATAAGACGAACGGTCAAACTTGTGTCAAAAAGTCAACAGCGACAAACATTTAAGGACAGAGGGAGTATACTTTTATGCATATATATAGTTTTATACATATTTCATAATAGTTTTAGAATAAGACGAATGGTTAAACATTGTCAAAAAGTCAATGATATCAAATATTTTGGGATGGGTGGAGTATTTCACAATAGTTTTTTTTCGCTTTTCCACATGTTTTCTGCACTGATGCTCCATGTACGTCCCTGGTTGTGTCAATATATAACTAAACATGGGTATTGAGAAAACAATGGAAGATGTAGTCACAAAAAGCTGAACAGGTAAAATCCATGGACTACATCTTCCATTGTTTTCTTTTGTGAAATTTTATACAGGTGGCAAGTACAATAAATCAGATAGGCATTCAAACATTCCTTCTATACTTGCTAGACAGTACAGCAGTTTGGCTAGTACGGATGCATATATATATGCTTAACATATGCGGCATTACCGGAACGACGAAATATTCTGTGGGCAACCGAAAGATAAATATACCATGAGAAAAGTGGGTAAAGTGAGTTCAAATTAATAGATGCCTAACTAAAACTAGTCCATTTGTTAAATTAACCAGGGGGTCTGTACTTAAAGTAAGTTATCTAGGTGTAGAGGAGTGGGCAGGGATGGATTCTCTAAAATCCAACTTACAAATGGCGATGACCAATAATGGTCTTGAATTGCGCAAAAAAAGAAGGCTCTTTCAAACTCTAGTTAAAGTTAATTATGCCCTAGATTCAAGCCCAGTTGCTTAATTAATTAAAGTCCCACTAAAGAAAAGGTTCTTGGTGAATTTGATAGTTCTGCACAATTTGATTGATTATTTTGCATCAATGCCTAGGGCCAATGGTACCTGTATCATATGACCTCTAACTCTGCCTCTAAAATATATATAAAGTGTGTTGTCTACTTTTCAAAACACTAACAATGATTTGATATAGACAAAACGTATTTAGCTGTGCCAAGAAATAATTATATATAATAGCAGAGTTGTCAATATAAATTTACACACCTTTGACAGTTAGTTTTCTAATCATATGTTAGAGAAAGATATTCAAAAACAATGACACACAAGTATTCTTCACGATGATTGCACCCAGTGATATAATTTTTATATGACAAATATGTTCTGGACATTTGACTTCACCTCATAGTGTTCATGTAAAAACCAAGGACGTATAGAAAGATTAATTAACAATGATTGCTTTTCCTTTTGTTTGAATTAATTAGTTAGGTTGCTAATTTTGGTATAGCATAGTTTGCTGGATAATAGCCTCTCGTTAGCATGAATCATTCCTTTTTGTAGTGGGTATTTATTTTTTTTAATTCTTAGGTGTGTAGGTACAGCAAGGATTAATTTGTCCTTTCTGTTAGGGATTAGTTTCCCATGAGATTGTTGGATCTAGAAAATAAATTGTGAAATTCAGAAAAGATGTGCAAGATGTACATTACATATATAGGAGAATAAAATATATATGGATCATTTTTCAAAAACAAAAGGTAAAATAAAAAAATGGCATTTAGCACCCCCAAATCTTCAGTGCAAATCGTAGCAAACTACTCCCCCTAAATTAACAAATAATTCCCAAGAATCTTTCAGATTTGAGCAAATCTAACTAGCTAGCTAGTGCAACCAAAAATGTTTTTTTATATCTTTTTAAACTGTAGGTTAATTAATTATGATTTGTGCGGTGCTATAAGCTAGGGGGCGTCTAATTAATTCCATGTGCCTCTCAATGACTCAATCCATCCTCAGCATGATGAATGACTACATCGATCTTCATTCGTTTGCATCTCTCTGTATACAAAAGCTGAATGGTCACAACTATTGTTGCTGCTACGTACGACAAATTGCAATGTGCAAAAGTTCTATTCTGATCTTCGTTGTAAAAGGAATATGTACGCAACACGTGCCGTCGATGGAGATGCATATATGTGAGATCAGATCAGACACGAGAATTGATCAGTTCCATGCGTACGCCGATATATTTGTGCCTTTGATCCTTTGATGCCTTTCAATTTTCCCCTCAAAATTGAAAATTTTAATATTCTGGAATCCTTATACAACAGTTCTCCATGTGCTAGCACAATCCACACAATGGAATCGTAATACTACTGCAGATTCCCATGCGTTCAACATCATTCCGTAAATTGCTGGAGTGGTATCAATAATTTTCCGAGGGTTCCGGACAAAAATTATTTTTTACGTAAATCTGGACAAACACTAGGGGTTGTATTTTGACGCTGTCTAGTTAGAAAGAGTTCCCAATCCTGATATGGTAATGTGAGATTTATATGAAATTAATTATCATGCTTCACAAATTATCTTTTGTAGTATAAGCCTTTGAGTTGATCAGTTCACAACATGGAAGTACGTTAGGTTGTGTCTGCTTTGGGGAAGGCAGTCAGCCTCAAAAAGTTTTTAAGGCAGCTAGCTAGCTAGCCTCGCAATACTCGGCAAGGGTTGAGGAATGAGGACGCAAGCTGTGTTATTTACTCTCAGAATGTATTTTTTAGGCTGGTTTCTCTCTTTCTCAGGATAATTTTGCTTGTCTCCTCGTGTGCTTCTTGTTGTGGTGACAAATAATGCTTGCAGAGTACTAGTTACCAGGAATTTTCTGGTATTAGAAATTTTAGGGATTTCAAAAGAAATTTTCTTTTTATTTCCTAGCTCTTTCTAAGTATCTTATGATTGTGCTGTCTTTATACATGTTACGAAAGCAATTATTTGAGGAAGATCTTTCCAAAATCTAGGGAATTTCAGATATCCTGGTCTAAAATACCTATCTAGTACTGGTAACTTTTAAATTCAAACATCTGGTAATTCTGGAAGGAACCAATATTTTTCTTAAAATGAGCCTTTTGGAAATAAGTTACAGGTTTTAAAATTTTGATTAAGACGATGTTAAAAGAAAAACCAATGGATAAAAAGTTGTGGTTGTTTCGCTATACTGAGAAGCCGAAAAATAATTTATGTAAAGCTTTTACATCTGCATATTATTCGTTGTTTGAAATTTAAGGCTGAAAAAATGACTATGATGAGAAACCCCAAAATCAACTCTAAAATTAAGTTTCTAAATTCAAATTTTGGCTTATGCTAGCTAATAAGCCAATGTGCAAACGATGGGCCAAATTAACCAAATGGTGGTTAACCCGGGCAGCATAACCCCTTTGTCTTGATGCTAGCCTGATTTGAATGCCACTAACTATATATGAGAAACTAATATAAATATCCTCTATATCGAAATTGAGTTCGGCAACTGATAGAACTTCACCTTTACTTGGAATTGTATTAGAGAGAACTCATGCAGCTTTTCGCTACCAAGTTAGGTTTATTCTTTTGGATGGGGGGATTCGTTTGTGTGATATGTATTGGTGGTTAAGCTTTAATTGGATTTGTTCTGTGATGTCTTGTAGCTAAGCTTTAAGAATGACTGATAACCCATTATTCCTCTTTCAGACAAAAACAAACCCAAGTTGCAAGTTTGGTCCTCTCATTGACATGTCAAATCATATGTAGTAACAAAATACTATGGTAGCAAACTTGCTTGAGATGACACAGTTGTCATTGATTAAGCATGACAGGCCATGATGCATGCACAACATGCCTTTGCTAATCCATCTTTGGATTCAAAAGAATTCGTTAGTTTCTCTAGCTTTCCTCTGCACTTGTAACAAGGATTGATGCCACTGCAGTTCTTTCTTCCTCCTATCTTTTAATTTTTATCTCTTGGGGTCAGAATTAGTGATGGGTGATGATACCAGCATCTGATTTTAGCATGGACATCTGGTCTTGATTTGGCAAATCAATCACTACATATTTTACAAAATCTCTTCCCTGACAAGAAAAGCAAATGGGTGGCACTTGATCAGCATGCATTACACATAGTTTTATTAGTGACGGAATCATTTGCAGCGTGGGCGAGTTGGGGAGTTAGTTCTGGGATTTGTTTTAAGAGGCAGGCCCAATACCAACTAGGCTAGTTGCATCAAACTCCCATAGCTGATCTGATCTCTCTTTCTCCTCTATCTCCAGCAACTTTACTTGAGTGAGCATGCACATCTGCTCATCCTTTCCTGTACCATGGAATAGTTAATCAAAGTGAGGATATCATTTGAGTTTCCAAAAGAGATTGAGGATATCACTTAGAGGGTGTCATCTCGCTTTTTACACATTGCGTGCTATGACTGAACTAGAACACTTCTCCACTGTCCTGAGGTACATAGATCAAATTTGAAGGAGCTTCTAGTAGCTGCAACTACTCCCATAATCCCCATCTCCTAAACGATCCAGATTCTCGACCAAATCAAGTCCTTCTAGAATCTCTAGGCATACTTTATTTTTGAAATATTATCCCAAGTGAAATAACCGACTTATCTTTTTCATAGTATAATTGAAGGGCAATAAAAATCATTTAAACTTTTTTCTTAATTTTTTGCATGTATAAAACGACTTATCTTTGGAATCCGAGGGAATAACTGGAAGTCTATAACACTTTCACTATCCCAAGTGAAGGGATAATTGCAACTTCATTGCAACCTTCAACATGCCTTGCCTTCGGATTGTTTACAAAACATTCTCAACCTAACAATTACTATCGTTCTTTAGAAACACAAGCGCACACACCCTGTCTTTCTGTCTCTTTCTTTGCCAGCATATTGTATGCATTTTAATCGATTGATTGCATGATGTGAAACCATGCATTGAGCCAAAATGCTGCAACTGTTATGTACAACTATAGTCACTGCTGGACTTAAATAGTTAAATGAAGTGGTTCACATCTGTTATAAATAAGAAAAAGGATGAGAAACCAACAGGTCCACATTGAGTTGCCCAAAGAAAGGGGATACAGCATCTAGTTGAAAATCAGCAAACAGTGCAAAGATATATGATTCATAATTAATCGGATGAAAAGAAAGGTTTGACATTGCATAACTGTTTAATAGGGGGCATATGTATGATATGAATTATGAATATGAACTCAGCAAAGCAAAGCAGAGAGAGCAGGAACCTGAGAGTTGGTAAAGGCAGAGGCATGCTGCCCCTTGGCCTTGAGTGGCCAATGACAGGCCTAGATAGTGGTCTATCCGTTCGGCCACAAACTCCATGCCAGCGACAACACACAACACACAGCACGTTTGCAACCTCTATCTCAGCCAAGGAGACCGTGGGCCGGCGCGGCGGATTTGGTGGGGTTGAGCAAGCAGATGGAGACATGTACAAGGAAGAACAAGTCACTGTTCGGACACGTCTGCTTGGGCCTGGGAACCACCAGGGGCTGAAACCTCAGGCTCAGGGAGCGCTTTGCAATGCGCCCATTCTGATCCTGACAGCTGCAACCGCACAAGTACCACCTAATACTGCAATTTATAACTCAAACCACTATCAGAGCATCCATCTTCTTCTTTCCACACGCAAGGCGAAGATCTTCGAGTGGGAGCTCAATGCACATGGCATTCGGCACATTCCTTTTATTGACAAGTAACATGAAAAGGTGTTTGTCTCATTTCTGTTCCCAGGTAAGATGCAGCAGTGGTCAGTTTGCCAACCCCTTGATGATTGAAGCATTCAGTCTCAAAGCTATATTTTGCAGCGTGTCTGTGTGCACACATTGCTTTCAATCTTGACCTATCTTGGGGTGCTGATTAACTATTTCTGCACTCTTGTCATTACCTGCACATGGTTATGGCGTTATGCGCATGCTGCATGCTGTTCGAGCAATATTCAACTGATCTAACAGCAACCAACAGCTTGGTACTGTGGAATTATAGTTACCATATGGACTGTGGACTGTTGATAATTGATATGCCTGCAAGGTGGTACTTTTTTCTTCACGCTTGCCTCCCTAATGGGGAAAACAGAGCTTCCCTTCAACACTCCGCGTTGATTCATTAATCATTCCACCAGGTACTGTAAGAGATTGTTAAGGAAACAGTCAACAGAATGTGAAAGATTCTTCTGAAAGCGTATCAAAGAGCAAAGAAAAACTTACTGTTCTATCAGCTTGCTGAATAGCTGTATCCAAAGGTTGTCTCCCTAGATACAACATGGCTGATGCCTGATGGTATACAGCTGGTATTGCACTGCTTTCTTCACATCGATGTTAACCTATCAGCAAAAATGGTAAACAGCATTATCACAAATGCGTTCACCTACCTATCCACAAATACAAAGTATTGACAAACAGCGGAACTGCCAAAATGTGTGGTGTAGAGCAGAAGTGATGTAGAACTAGAACCACAATACTTATGCTAAATCCTCATATTGTGGAAATGTAGTATATACTATGGCTCCTTCCCAACCTTCGGCAGTATTGTTTTTAGTGCACTGCACCATACAATCATACATTCTGTATGCGAAGATAAGCTCACTGGCATTCTGTTTGGCAAGACAAGCTACTTGAGTCAGTACCCACTGCCCAGCTCACTCCTATAGGTAATAAAGATGGCCCCAAGATAAAGACTAGAGAAAGGCATCAAATCAAAAGAGAGTAAATGGAACTGTGTTAATGCAACTTGCCAAAAATGAAACCATATGTGAAAGGAATTATGAAATGCCTAGGATTAAGCAAATGATAGTACCAAACAAGGAAATATAAAGAATGTTCAAACACGATATTTCACTCGTTTGCAGTACAAACTGAATAGTTAAGGAAATCAAGTGATGATATTAGACAGTTAACACAAGGGGCCGAAATATCAGTAAGCAACATAATCATTTTTAAATATATCATGCAAAGAACATCAGAAATGCTCAAATCGATGAGTTACATACAAAGAAATGCCGAATTAGTCACTGAAAGCTAATCAAAATTGTCCTGAACTAAATATGAGAGAGAGAGAGGGGGGGGGGGGTTACACATGCCCCCTAAAGCTTCATGCTATGGGCCGTAAATGGCATTTGTTGAGAAATAATAACAGTTCGAATGACTAACAACACTACAGAACAGGCAAGTACTAAACATGCTATAGGGATTGCAAGTAAAATCAGTGAATGGATTTTAGGGATTGCAAGTACTAAACATGCTATAAGCCATAGTTTCCTTAACTGATGAGGCACAGCAAATGTAAAGTGACAAAAAGAAAACATGCTAGAGTCATGAGAACTACTGACCTGACCTTGCATAGTTTTTAATATAATACCGGTATTGTTTAAACATAAAGTCTAGTATCCATATTTGGAGCCATTGTGTAAAGAAATGAAAACCCATGGTTGCAAACTACTCCCTCCATTTCACAATATAAGACATTTGATTTCTTTTTCCAAAGTCAAACTTCCATAAGTTGGACCTACTTTATAGAAATAAGAAGCAACATTTTCAATACAAAACAAATATATTATAAGAATATGTTTAATGTTGAATTTAATGCATTTGATTTTATGTTATAAGATTTGCTACTCTATTCTATAAATTTAGTCTAATTTAAAAAAAGTGACTTTGAAAAAAGTCAAAACACTTATGTTGTGAAACGGAGGGAGTAATTAACAACAGTATATTATCGTTTTTCCACTATTTTAGACTGTTGGATTCAGAATTATCGCCCAATCATAGTACAGTTGAGAAAAATTGGTCTATACCACAAAATTTTGCTTGGCAAATGGCAACAATATATACTACAACAAACTCCCAGTACGCAGTCAAGCTGCTTTGACCGTTGCACCCTGGTGGTGGTGGATTAACAGAAGCAAGAACCAGGAAGAAAGTCTGACCAGGAATTTGCCCGCAATGCATGCATACCTCTGTAGGACACTTCTTGCCGCTAAGGAAAGCAACAGGCGTGTGTTTCCAGGGCATAAGGGGAAATCTCCACTACAGTGGTGTATCAAATTATGACCACAATCTCATATACAAAGGGGATGTCCATTTTACAGTAAAATTTATAGCAGCTGATAGTTGGAACAGTGTTTTCAATTAAAGAGGTTGAATCACAACTAGCACATGAGGTAAAATGTCCACTAATCACGCGATGGCATACAGAAATTGTTAATGCAATTGCATATACAAAAAAAGGGTTCATTTTTACAGTAAAGTTTACAAAAAATTTCCACAGGGAAGTCCTCAGTTTCTACAACCTTTTTCGAACATTAGTAATTCAAGGGTTCACTACACCCCTTACAGTCAATTTATGAACTAAAAGCAGAAAAAAAAACAACCAGCTACAATCTAAGAGGTAATTGTGCTAATGAATAAGCTACTATTGTACAATTCAGAACAGGTAAATTTGCATCGTTTCCTTACTCATGACATATGGTCGATTATATTATCATCCTCCAAAAGAGAATTCTTTGATGCTGACCTCGTTAAGTTCTTGCATGTAGAATGGTTAGAATATTTTCCCTTCAGACTTCTTGGATGGCTTTTTTATTGACATGATACAGCTTTGTAGATTTTGCTGATCTCTGATTTTTCCTTAAAGACGCCACTTCATTAAGAGCTTTGTGCAATGCCTCTTTAGCAACATTATAGAGTTCAGAGGATGTTGAACCCTCTTTCGCACATTTGGTAGCAACATAATGGAGATCATTGTACCTTGCGACTGAAGGATCGTCACGGTATCCTCTTAGATCAATGTAATCATCCAAGGTGACAATACTTTTTGCATGCTTTGTCCAGCGTTTCAAGATATAAGCCTTTGGAAGAGCACGTACACCTTCAACAATGAAAACACGAAGAGCATGTCGACACAAGATGCCACAGCTCTCAAAAAGACAGCAACTACAACCCACTGTCTTTTTTTCTGTATCGAAAGAAACAGTATGCGCCTCCTCATCCCCTTCACTTACTGTGACACGATACTTGTGTAGTATTACACCCTCAAGTCTATCTGCATGGTACCCAAAGGACTCAACAAACTGCTCCTGAAATTTGTCAAATATTAAACGGGTGAATATTGAACTCGCCTGCTTTTCGACTGGTGATGCGGTCCTAAGTGTTGGCATTTGAAAAGTTGTCAGATAATCTGCCTGAGCTTCCGTTTCATAAAAATTACAGATAGCTTGTCCAAGTTGCTGAACAGCCACCTGCAACTGGGTCTTCGATGAGAAGTGTTCCTCGATAACATTTTCAAGATTCTGACAGCTTTGTGGCAGTAGATTTCTGGCACAAAATACCTTCTTTGTGTATGCAGGGGCCCATTGTCTGCGAATATCATAAAAAGACTGTAATAGTTCATTATTACTGAAGCCATATTTTCTGATGACTGAATCCCAACATGATTCAAATGACTCTTCTAATCTGCACTGGTTAATGCATTTTCTTAGATCAGTAATAAAATGGTCCAGTTCTGGATACGAACTTTGTAGCTCTTCCCTGACAGCACCCAAGATATGCATCTCGCAGAATGTACAATGGGTGCAAGGTAGTATTTTGGTAGCTGCGGCAGCCATTTCTTGGTTTAACTCTAATACCAAAGAGATAGGAGGGCCCACAGGCATTGCTTCAAGCCATTTTTCAAATAACCATGCAAACGATGCTTCAGAATCATCAACAATCAGTGCACAGCCAAAGACAACAGGCTGTACATGATGATTGACACCTGAAAATATGGCAATAGGTATATGCTCTTTGCTGTTTCTGCACAGTGTACCAAACCTAACAGCATCACCAAAATGGTAGTAAGCCATCCTAGCTTTAGCATCAGCCCAGAAAATATTGGCAGTGTACCCATTCTTGTCAAGCTGCACTGCATAGAAAAATGCAGGATCCTCACTTTGTGCCTTCTTTAGATATCCAAGTAAGATTTCAGCATCCTCTGGCCCTAAATCATTATAATGCAACTCTCTATGATGCTGAGAATCCATGCCATTCAGTAGGAGATTACGGGTGTCAGAAAAGTTCTTTGCAATAACAAGTACTTCACCCTGTGAGCGAATACATTGAACTCTACTTGTTGGCGCTGGGTTCAGCTCATGAGTATGCTCTAAGATGACTTTAGAGACTGTCCAGACATCTCTGTCCTTCCGAACTATCTCGAATAATGCATCACAACCATCCCTGGAGGGATCCAAGGCTTGTACTCTCTTGGTATCCCCTCCATTGGTCTCCCCCCTTCCTGAATGGTACCGGTGCCTCGAGCACACAAGCTTCAGCATCTTGAGTGACTCATCTTGCGACTTGCGGGACTGACGTACGCGAGCTTCAAACCCAATGCGGGTCGCATATGAGTAGTAGAATGTCTTGGCGGATTCAAGCGAGTTAAACTCCATGCCAATGTAAGGGTCAACCACCGCATCACTCTCTGTGGCAATGTAGTGAACTCTGCTGGGCATCCCAACCTCGTGGTTATGCTCCTTGACAAGTTTGGTGACAATCCACTTGCTATCGCCTCTACGTAGCACCTCGAGCATGGCGTTGCAGCCTTCCCGGATGGATGCAGGCCGCTTCCTCGTCTTCTTCCCTGCGACAATATGCTTCTCCTTGCTGAACCCCTCCTTGGAGCAAACAAACCTGAGCAATTTTTTTAAGATAATGGTGTATTCATTCTGGCCTTTGATTCAAAGAAGCTAATACAGCCAATTACCACAGATATTGCCGGTCAAACACCACAAATTACAAACCTGAGCATGATGACAGACTCGCTGCATTTGGACCTCCGGGACCTCGCAATGCGGACCGAGAATCCCACACGCCCGGCATACGCAATGTAAAAGGTCTTGGCGGCCTCGCCCGTCTCGAACTCCATCCCCAGCCATGGCTCAAGGCCGGGGTCGGAATCGAACAGCTCCCTGCAAACCGACTGCGACTGCCTTACCGCCGATAAAGCAATCTGCGGTGGCGGTGGCGGCGGCAGGTGGCTCTGCTGGTCGACGATCTGGTCGACGCCGTGGACGCCCAGCGAGGCCCAGAAGTTGATGCTGTCGTCCTCCTCGAGGTCCACCACCTGCGGCGGCTCCTCCATCATCCCGTGCACCACCCCCGCCTCCTCCCCCTGCCCGTCGACATCCATCCTTTAGCATCCAGATTCAACTGATGAACTCAAAATCCCCCAAATCTGCTCGAAACAAACCGCCATTAGCACCCGCACCCGCATCCCCCATGCCCAAACTTTTTGGGAACAGAAATTAAACTGTTATTAGTCTCCATTAAGGCTATCAAGGCAAATTAAGACAGATCTAGAAGCGAATCTAGCTAGGGTTACTGCAAATTCCAGAAGAAAAAGGTGAGTGGAAAGAGAGAGATGAGGAAGAGGGTGTGGCCGGCTGCGTAAGTGATGTATAGATGGATGAATGCTCACCAGTGAGGATTCGGCGGCGGAAGCAGCAGGACGACGGCGCCCCTGCTCTGCTCGCGGGAGATCGGCGCAGGACGGCGACGGCGGCGGCGGCCGAACTCTGCTCTGCTCTGCTTGGGAGGAGACGGAAGACGGGAGCCGACGCCGAGAGAATATACTCGAGCGAGGCACAACGAGTTTTCTTTTTTCTTTTCTTTTTTTTTTTTTTTGCACACAATAGGCTGAATGGTGCCAGTGCCACCTCCGTTCCAAAACAAAAGCACAGCCACTTTTTTTCAGGTATTTAAAATGTAAGACACGTATCAATTACATTACTACATGTATTAATAAATATCTATGATATGTGTTGGCTATTTTATGGTATTAAGTAAATGTATGTCTAAAGCGATTATACTTATATTTATATTTTAGAACGGAAGAAGTATTTATGTATCTTCCTCCTCTAGTTCTTTCTTATTGATTAATCTTTTTTTACTCACATGCCTATTTTGAATTGCTGTTTATTTTTCTCAGAGTTAATTAGCACAGTCAATTTTCTTATTGAATGATTTGATTGTTTTACTCATATTTTAATTTAAACTATTTTTTGCCAGAATCAACTAAAAGACAATGAAACCATTTTTTATGTTATCTGACACGGTGAGCACAGAAAAAATGCAACTGAATAAATTAACTGTTAAGATTTAAAATTTATAGTATAAACTTTTCGTGTTAGCACGGAAAGACCGATTTCATGAAGAATTACATTCCACCAACATATAGTATGACCACATGGACATCGTAGAATGTTTCTAGCCAAGTATATCCTCCCTCCTTTCCAAAATGTGTTTACACCATTGGCTTTTTAACGATACATTTGACCATTCGTCTTATTAAAAAATTAAATATGCAAAACTATATGTTATACTTAAATTACATTAAATAATAAATTGAACCATAAAAAAATAATTTATAATCATGTAAATTGTTTGAATAAGACGAATGGTCAATCATGTCTCAAGAAATCAGAGGCATCAAACATTTTGGGAATGAAGGAGTACTTGGTTTAGAAAAACTCATATGCAAAGGAACGAGGATAGCCAGGTGGAGTTTGGGAAACAAGGATAAGGACATTCAAGGATATTTTTGAACGTATGTTACCCTAGAATCCAGTGGACGATCGTTACGTATAGAGATTCTCTTAGCCTTGAGTTCCTAAAAGCATTGGTGTTTATCCGAGCTTTGGAAGTATACCTCATTCAATTCACATAGGTAACTTGCAAAGCGGAATTGCCCTTGTCACAAAATAAGTTATGTGTCATGTAGGTAAAAGCATATAATTTCTACAAAGTTTACCTAGATTGTTCGAATTGTCGTGTCCACGGTCAAGGGAGAATGTATTGCCGTGCCCATAGTCAGAGAATGTAAGGTGATTCTCCTAGTATACATTTGTTTGTTTGTGATTTGAGTCGGTCTTAGAGACTAACAGAAGACCTTAGTGTTCCAAAATGGGCTAATGTGAACCGGATGTCAACAAGTATCATAAGTAAGCTTCTGAGTGGAAGAGGAGAGGCTTGGGTTGGCTCCGGATAGAAGGCGGAGGATCAGAATGATGGATGGCTTAAGAAGTTGCAGAAAAAGAGAGATTTGCAGGAAGTTTGAGTTTCATGAAAAGAAAATGATATGTTTTACATGGCATGCTTGGACTACAAGAGTTAATGATGAGATATAGTAGTTGGAGATAGAAAATGAAAACAAAATAATAAACCAAAACTTTTTATTTTCCACTTGAGTTGTTGCAAAACAACTCGTAAATAGAGAGATGGAGAGTCTCATTCAGACTGGTTTTATACAAACCCATACTTGAGTTTTCGGGAAATGTTTTAAAATAACATATTATGAAATAAACATATCCTTCCTTTGTGTAACAGCCCGGAAAATCGTTAATTAAATAAATCGTTTGTTTAATGTATTTCTGAGAATAAGTTAAAATGCAAAAGATAGACTAGGTTAAAATTTATGAGAAAAATTGAACATGAAAATAGCCAAGATAAAATTTTATTAAATACTTCGATGCTCAAGTATTTTTTATATTTTTATGGGATTTATTTGAGCATTAGAAGTATTTTTAATCAATGAAATATCATTTCAGCAATAACTTAAATAAAAAATGGTTTTAAAAGTCTTCTCCAAGTTCTTGGGCCGAATCCAGCCCATCCCCTCTCTCCCTCCCTCCCTCTTGGGCCTAGCCGCCCCTTTCTTTTTCTTTTTCTCCCTCCTTTTCTTTCCAGTTAATGGGCCACAGCCCATTAGGTTGGGGAGACGGCGCCGACAGGTGGGACCCACCTGTCGGACGCTTCTTCCTCCTCCGGCTGCCGCTGCTCCCGCAGCCGTGAGCACATGCGCCGCCGCTGACTCCCGATCTCCCTACTCGGTGCGAATCTCTTCGAACTGAAGACAAAAACGGAACGGT
>CM002486.1:3080671-3091935 GCA_000325765.3 Leersia perrieri | reverse complement strand
GCCCGTAGTTATGGGCGAGCTGAGCACTGTTTTTCGTGATTAGTCCCACTGTCACTTAATTATTAATTTGGATTAAAATTTTGATAAATGGGATAACTCCTGGTTTGGGGTTAGGATTAGCTCCTGGTATGGGGTGATGATTATCTCCGTGTATGGAGTTATGGTTCGCCTCTGTTGGAGTTATGAATAATTCCTGGTTTGGAGTTAGGGTTGGGCCGGTGCAACCGGGATAGGTTGTACCATGAGTTGTTAATTATTGAATATTAAATCTCTACCGTTTTCTTAATTAATTTTGTTATTATTTAATGAATGCTGCCTGCATGAACCCTATTATGCCATCCTTTGAATATCCTGTGCAATCTGCATATTTTCTGTTTGCCTGTGTGACTTGCGGAGTATGTTGTATACTCACCTTGCTCTACACCACCAGAGGAGGAGTTCTACGTCAAGGATGGTTTTCAGGAGGTTGGCTGAAGGCTCGGTCGAGTGCCTGTGGAGTGGAGCTGAAGCCATGCTAGTTCGTTTTTCCGCTGCGTAGAATTTTCTGTTTGAGAGGTCCTATCCACCTCTGTAATAAATATTATAATTCGATATTGATTAAATTCAATATAGTGTACTCTGTTTATGAATTTTGTCATTTGTGTGCCTCGACTGATTCCTGGACGAGGATAAACACACATTTTAAGCGTGCGGAATTTCGGATAGAAATTCCGGGCGTGACACTTTGAAGCTTGCATAATCTATTATTCATAATTAAACTCTTCCTACTTCTTCTTGTATTCTATTACAATTTTTATTAAGTGGGGATCAAATATCATATGTAGTCAACTTTATTTGATGGTATCTTGGAGGATTGGAATATGACTATTGCTTTCCAGTTTGTTGTTTTTTCGTTAACTTTTTACTTTCTTAGTGTTAGTCATTAGTGTAACCCTTAGCATTGCTTCTCCTGATGGCTGATCAAATAATAAAACCATTGTATTTTCTGGTACATCATTATGGATTGGACTAGTCTTTCTGTTAGCTATTCTAAATTCTCACGTTTTAGTGTTTAGTACTTCATCAGCAAAAACCATTGTATTTCCTTAGGGGTGTCTTCGGCCTGTTTGGTACTTCATGAGCTGAGCTAGTGTTCTGGTAGTGTTCTGGTTGTAGACGTGTGGTGTGATGGTTGTTTTTCTTTTTTTTACTATAGCCCTTCTTTGGACTATAATCTTGTATCTTTTCTTCTACTCTATCAATATACGAGACAAAGCTTTTGCCC
Organism: Leersia perrieri; assembly: GCA_000325765.3. Taxonomy (NCBI): domain Eukaryota; kingdom Viridiplantae; phylum Streptophyta; class Magnoliopsida; order Poales; family Poaceae; genus Leersia; species Leersia perrieri. Next base: position 3,090,671 of record CM002486.1, on the reverse strand, counting down.
TCCTTTCAAAAAAAAATTCTCATATTTTAGTGTTTAGTGATACAAAATAAAAAATGTCATTTTGTTAAAAAAAAAGAATGAATTGTGGCTTTTGATTACAAGAGTACTCATCGATCCACCATTATTGTTGCTTTTTATCCTCCCGCAAGTTCAGGTTGAAGAAGTTGAAAGTTTCTGCTTCATCCCTAGAGCCAAGTCACCGCTTGTGGATTGGTGTAATAGCCATGTCAAGGTCATATGTTGTTATTTTTGCTTGGAGGTTATTTCTCTGGATCTATCTAATGATGCAACAAGATATAATGTATTGGTAGATTTGCTATGATTTTTTATTTTGTTATAGTGAGTACTATCTTGATTCTAGGGACCGGTACCAGCAATCGTGGTTCTGCAGGGATGATTTGTTGTCCTTGGGCAGCATACCTCATCTACCGTCTTTGTAGGTGTTGTCAGGTCGGGGTGTGACACATTTTCTCATGTCTCCTGCGTGCAACCGTCGCGTACCAGACCCTTCCACTAAAACAATGCTACGGGCGAAAACCACACGGTTAAAGCCTAAAGGGATACATGAACCTACCTCATCTATCTAGATCACGACAGATTAGGCTCATGGCTCACAACCTGTTGCCGCCCAAACCAAACTAACCGACACGATGAAATGGCATGACACTAAGGGCAAGCGGTACCCGCTTGGCCACTTGTCCTGCGTCTCCAACGTGCAGGACTTAGAGACGGGACACACAAGCTCATAAAGAGCAAACAAGAGCAGTAGGGATGGATTAGCTCTTGTCTAATAAATTTTACAAATATCTTAGAAACTACTCGAAAAAAAGGAAAATTTTATAGGATGGTGATAGTCCCAGCGGGGAGAAGGACAAGAAACTAACCAGCCAGTTATACAGTTGTTTGCTGTCACTCAAATTAACACAAAACTAAAGGGAAAATTTTACAGCACAACAGGGTTACCAATAACAGCTTGTGGTGGTTTGTTTTGTGTATACTCTTAATTAGCATGGTTAAGGACATCTGTACACATGTTGTTGTGCTTACTCCGATATATCGATTCTGTGACCTTGAGAGATCGAATCAAGTTTTCAGTTGGGCAATCTTTTCTGAGGCCTCATCAACTGTTTCATCCAGACTCTCCGTAAGGGATTCCTCTTGCTGAACAAAGATTAGGCATTGTTCAATTTAGATCCTGACATGTGTGGTGCAGGAATGAGAGGGTGTTGAATTGATACTACACTTACATCATTGTCTTGCATTGGTTTTTCACCAATACACCTGGAGGCACTCATGGTTTCACTCTTCAACAAGCTCCGAGCACTCATGAGCGGCTTGCTAATACCGTCTGTCACTGATGCATGACCTGGCTTCTCACCTACATTCAGCTTTGTGTGGTAGTCGTCATCTCCATGCTTATTGCCAATTGCTCTTTCCCTGAGACAACACAAAAAAATTAGTGGCAACAATACAGAAATGATCTCTCAGTAAACAATACAGAAAAGAGATTTTGAATTTATATGGATGGTACTCCACTATGGTCTTCTGTTGATTCCTCAAGGGATGCCAGAAAACATTGAACTCAATATTATGTCATCTATTGTGGCGACCACTAAATAAAATTTAGGAGTGCCAACACAATAAAAATTGAAACAAAAATATAATAAAATAAATGTTTTTAGTTTTGTAATAATGAGTCTAGCGTTCCATGTGTATATGAGTAAACGAGTCTACCATGTTATATATAAAAGTAATTAATAAACCATTCAATTGACAGCGTATCTTTTGGACGACGGGGATACTTGTCCCCCTCCTAAGTCCGCCCTGGTCATTAGTCATATTCAATACACCTAACAAATCAATGCACATGCCTTGTCAAAATAGAAGCTTCCTTAAGAAAATATTGGTAAAAGACGAATAGGAATGATAACTTATTACCTTGGTAAGGATGCATTTTGTCGAAGCTGTGGACTGGATTTTTCACCCTTTGAACCACCCTCTTCCAAATGTGCAAATTGACGTTTAAAGCGATCCACCCCACTATCAAGTGCCAACATATATAGATGGACATCAACATTACACTTGCAAAGTCAATATATATATATCCTTAATCAAACAAATAGTGAATTGTTTTTTAATTAGCATAAATCACTATTTTTTTAGGCAACATAAATCACTACTTTTAATAGTGAATGGTGATTTGTTTAGTGTGATGCAGAAAAAGAGGACATCAAATTAGTGACCATAAAAATATGCCAACAAGTGAATACAATTTGTTTATGAAAATAGTGGACTTTACTTACCTAGGATACATGAAGCTCATCTGATCTTCTCCGCGCAAATATTCTTGCAACATATGAGGATGATACTCTAAAATCTAAAGAGATGCAATGAGTGTTAGTACAATGATGAGTCGAGTGGCAACTCTACGATAATATTCACAGCTGAATTGATCAATAGCACCTCTCGATAAATTAATTCCCGGACATCATCCTTGGCCAGTTTTCTCTTCTCGAACTCAAACTCAAGTTTTGAGATAGGATGTGTTACTGGTTCACGCTCAGAATTTGCTAGCCCATTAAAGTAGGGATCTTTCAAGGCCTTGAATAACAATTCCATATCTCAGTATTGAGGATAGCAACACACATCCAACATTTCAAAGCTGGCATTAATGTTTTTACATTGAACATAAATTGTTCATGTGCACTCCTACCTCTTCAGCACTTGGACGATCTTTGGGATCAAAAGCAAGAAGACGTTCAAGCAAATGGAGTGCCATTGGGTCCACACCTGGAAATTTTTTAGTAAAAGGAACTTGAGGCTTTTTCCTCATGTTGCTCAAGTATCGTCGTGCTTTCTCATTCCGTATCTGCAACCCATTCAATAAACAAATGTAAAAGACATCAATTAAGCATCATTTCTACAACTTAGTACATAGTAGTATCTTTTTATACAACAAATCCGTAGAAGAAAATAGTGAAGACCAGTCTATTTATATAGGAGGAAGTACTATCCAACAATTAAATGCTCAAGCATTTAATAAAAAAAGTTTGGAGTATGCCCATGTGCACTATAAATTCAATGTGAAGACACTCAAGAAAATATACTATACAAACAGTGGTTTAATAATTATGCACTATATTATTCGTCATTGGTGACTTTACAGGAAATGTGAAACAGAGACTAATGTCTAGCTCAAATATTTGAAAATATAATTTTAGTAACCTATGCATATACATGATATTGAGGAGTGAATATATTGCAGTTGAGTTACATACAGGCTTGCGAGGATGATATTGTTAAAGTAGTAAGGGCATTTTGGACTTTTTCCATTACACATTTATATGGTTATTTGACCTAAGTGAATGTAATACAGTAAAATCCCCAATTTCCTCCCAAAGTCACAGATACCTTAGCAAGAGATTCTGCTGAAGGAGTGCCAAGTAGATCAGTCATGAGATCCAATTGATGCACAACATTTTTCCCTGGAAAGAGTGGCTTTCCTGTAAGCAGTTCTGCGAAAATACATCCTACGCTCCAAATATCAATTGCAGGAGTGTACTGCAAAACCCAACATCAAGATATCGATCATCGTCTGATGCTCGTCAGAGCATTCTCAAAACACTGTTAATTTCTCCATTGATCCAAACATATCATAGTAATTATAAAATGCAAAAAAACATGACATAGCAATAGTTTGAGGGAAATTCCTTCACCTTTGAAAAAAAGGAGCCACACAACTCTGGAGCACGATACCATCTAGTTGCCACATAATCCTGCAGGAACAAAGCATGTAAAATTCATAAAATACCACGATTTTGATGCCCGTTGTGAATAATTTTTTTAAGGTGAACAAATGGCTAACCGTCCAGAATATGGCTGATGGAGTATCATTAAATGACACACGAGCAAGACCGAAATCACAAATCTTCAGCTTGCAATCAGCATTGGCTAGAATATTCTTGGGCTTAAGATCCCGATGGAAAACATTTGCTATAATTAAAGACAAACCAGACGATAAGCATGTTAACCAGATATTCAAAAGAGAACCTACCATTTCCCTAGTGTGTGAAATCTACTACCTGCGTGAATGTACTTCATTCCCCGTAGCAGCTGATACAAGAAAAACTGGTGATGCTCTGGTGTTAGATCGTCATTTGCTTTTATTACCTGATGGAGATCCGACTCCATCAGCTCAAAGATTACATAAATATCCCTGAATTCCCTCCTCGAAGGAGGAAGCATTATGTGCTTGATCTCAACTAAGTCCGGATGACGCAGCAACCGGAGCAACTTAACCTCCCTAAGGATTCGGGTGGCATCAGAGACATGATCAAAAACGTCATTGATCTTCTTTATCGCCACTCGCTCTCCTGTGTGGGTGTCGACTGCAGCAGCCACAACTCCATAACTCCCTTTGCCAATGACTTCACTGACCTGATACCGGTTTGCTTCACCATATTCTGTGAAGAAGTCAGATTCCGATATCTAACAAGGAAAAACAGCAAGGTTCACTTCAGTGTCATTGTTGAATGCAAGATGGTGTCGACAAGCTGAAGATTGAAAAAAATGACAGAAAATGTACAGATAATAGAAAGAGATATCGTATTACATTGCATTGATAAATGAGGAGTGCCCAAATAAAGCAGGAGTTTCGAAGGCATGACGTTGTAGTAAAGAGATTTGGATTTTTGGTTGCATTAGAATAAAAAATTACAATTTGATTCTTCCAATACTGTGGCAAACCTAAGACCTGTATGCCATTGTTTCTTATTTTTTGAAAGAACGAAAGGGGATCTAAACTAGCATCACACCAACAATCACTCTGCGTTTGCTTATGTAAGCCGCCCTGGTAGTTGCCAACCGATTGATGCCAGCAATCGGTTTTATCTATCAAATCATTTTGATTGGAAACAAATCAAACTTTCAAATAAAAGAAAAAAGGAATTTCAAATGAAAAATAAAAGGATTTTCAAATTGAAGGAAATCAAACTTTTAAATGAAAAAAGATTAAACTCAATCTATATAAAATAGAATAGAATGATATCTAAACTTTCAAAAAAAGAAATCAAACTACCATAATAGAGAAAAAAAGAGAAACTTCCAGCTTAAAGAAAAAACTGGCACCGGCAACCATGCACCCAATAGTTTTTTGCGTAAGTAAGCATGTGCACAAACGTTCCATGGGTTGCAAATGTACCTCTAATGAGGAATGAAGCCAGATCCATAAGGACCGGCAACAAAGCATGGACTAGGCAATCTCATGAAGCAAATTTGCAACTCCATGAAGAGCAATTCACAATTAACCGAGAAACCACAAGAAAGAAAGGTAATAAGGTTCTCATGGAGAAGCTCACCCCACCTTCTTGCTCGGATCCATGAGTTGCAGCGGCTTCGTGCCCACCAACAATGCGTGCCTGTGTCCTCTAACTCCACCACAATGAACTCCTCGGGATCTGGCTCAGGGCCCTAGTCATCCTCTGCGTTCTCCTGCTATGGGTTGTGTGGAGATCTTTAGGAATGGACTTAAACGAAGGGGCAAGGGAGCCCGTGCCCTCCTTATCCGGGGGCATGCTCTCATTGTCCGAAAAAAGACGCCCTCCTTCCATACCGAAGAAATTGAATGGTTTACTACTATATATAGCATAGCATGTTAGGCTCATAAATTTCTATGTATAGAATGTTATACTTACAAAAGACATGTACATATCATTTATTTTAATTATAGTTATGTTTTAAATTTAATTTTGTTGCCAGTCCCTAGGTTTTTATATATTCTATACTCACCACTGGAGCTCCTTGCCGGTGGTGGTCATTGAAGGAGAAGACGTGGTGAGACCGGTAACAGAGCCAACGGATGATAAAGCAAGCACGACACTCATAAACTGCATCGGTGGGGTGGTGATTGAACATTAGGGCTGCAGAGCTTGTATGGCATGGGGAGTGGAAACGCCCACTCGCTATGGGAGTGTCTCTCACAGTGCTTCACGGGGCAGCAGCGCACGTGGGGAGAAGGCCTAATTACAAACTAACATGGCATACAGTTTCTGTGGTGGCATGTGAGCAAGTAGTTGAGTTGCGGTTGGCCATCCGCACCATTTGGGATGGCTGGGATGCCTAGATGCGATTTGGGTACTGGTGCGGTTGTGCAAGAGTGTATAGTGGGAATAGGTTGTGGCACGTCAACAAGCCTATGTGGCTATGCCGATACCATGAAATTAAATGTTTTCCTCCTGGAGTCCTGGTTTTTTAATCGTGTACATCTATGTCTAACTTTAAGTAAAATGCCAAGGGTAATGAAGTTATTTCTTTAAAAGAACTATGATTGATTAATGATTAACTACAGAATGGACATCTAAAGTATTTTGAAGAAAACTCATAGGTATATAATGGATTAAACAAATCTCAAGTGGACACACAAGAGATTGCGTGGAAGTAAAATTTTAAGAACACTTAAAATCGACCCTCCATTAAACGGCAATTCATAGCCGTGACAATTCCAGTTTTTCTCTACTTGACGTTGTCCAAAAATTCCCACATTACCAACTTATTTAATACTTCTTGCAATCAATATTTGCGCAAACTGGGATAATACATATGAAGTTTGATAACGACAGAGTAGTGCAATAGAGAAAAACTCCCAAGATTCATGCAGCATGCCGTCTCTCCACAGCTGGGCGACACCGAGCGTTCAAGTTTCTCGGTTTGTCTTGTCACCATCATTTGGGCCGTATGTTGTCGGACGCAGACACTTAAAATGAGTCGGTACGGTGTTTTGTTGCACAAATGTTGCTAAAGTGCCTTTCAAAACAAAACGATGCTAAAGTTTTGGAGAAATTCAGAAGTTTTGGAGGTCTGGTTGAGACATTGAAGAACATGGCTACATTTGCCACAGCCCAATATTTGTCATCTTCTATCAGTATCTATAGGCAAAGGCCGAGGCCTGAGAAAAGGAAGCCCAGTTGGAATTCCAACTTGTCTAATTTCCCCCAAGTAGTCAACCTATATTACTGTATATCTCTAACCAACACACTAATCTTCAATCTGTCGAGTTCCGTGGGCCTGTCAGAAGTTCAGCACCAAGAAGAAGTTCAGAAGTCGGATAATGCATCCATGTCTGGGAATATCGTCTGATCATGCCCTGCAGGCGTAGCAAAGGAATGATGAAGTTAGACAGTGTGAAAAAAGGCGCGATCGATACACGTGCGAGAAATAAAACCAATGAAATTAGTAAAGTACTCTTCAAGTTAAATTTAACACCGACTGATATGATCTTTTTCAGAACAAGTTGAATTTAGTACCCCTTTATATATGCAGATAATAAAGGATTCTACTGGTTTCAGACCAACCATTTTAGGTGTGACAAAAATTTAGCTTATCCACACTATTCAGACAAATTCAGCTAACACAGTAGTACACCCAAAGTCACAGAGTGCATATAATTTTCTGTTAATGCCTACATACATTCCATCAACTGAAAGTTCCTCAAATAATAGGTGGGGCATATTTCCATCACACAAAACCCTAACTCAAAAAAGCAAAAACGTGACTGCAGTTTCCACAAAAGTTCAGCAACAGGCAAAACCAATGCTCTTAAGTGAAAACATGAAAATCTACAGTGATGAACTAACACTGCCAACACATGATTGCCAACAATCACTACTGATGCATGAAAAATGGAGAACTACATAAATTTCAGTTCTGTTTGTTCTGTAAATAATTCCAGATGTATAGTTTTTCAGTTGTGCAGTTTTTGCTGCCCTACAGTATTCTTCAGACAGACACAAATTCGACAAGCAAACATAGGACGGAATTTAACACAAATTCAACAAAGGCACAAACAATGCACATTACTGAAAACTGGAAGATCTGCAGTCCTGAACTAACAGAACCCACTGCATGCATGATGCATCCACTCCAGGCACTCCTTCCATGCAAAATTCAGAATCACATTGAGAAAATTCAGAAGCATGCATGACTGCAAATTCCACAAACTCAACAGCAGGAAGAACCAATACAACAATACTGAAAACTGGAAAATCTACGGTGATGAACTAACTAACACTGCCCACATGATTGCCTACTGATGCATGCAAAATTCAGAAGTACAGACATAAATTTCACTTGTGTAGATTTGTCATGTGTGCAGTTCTGCCACCCCTACAATATTCTTCAGACAATCCCAAAATCAACAAGCAAAGAGATGACTGAATTTTACACACATTACTGAAAACGGAAGATCTGCAGTGCATGCAAAATTCAGAAGTGCATTCAGAGAATTCAGAAGGATGCGATGCATACCTGGCGTGTTGTTCCTGAGAAGGACGATGCGCAGGGTCTCCCGGCTGCGAGGCAGGTCGGTGAGGAGAGGGGTGATTGCCCCATGATTGCCGGCACAGACGCACGCCATGACGTCGTAGCCCACACGGCTCGCGAGCTCCTCTCTCAGGCGCTGCACTGACCTCCCGGTGAACTGAAACGAAGTCCAGTCTTCCTCGGTGGCGGCGAAGGTGCCGTCGTCGTTGGCCGCTACGAACTGGATCTCCCGCTGCAGAGGACGAGGGAAGCACGCCCTGACGAAGAGATTCCGCCGGTTGGGCTGCACAAAATCACACAGAACAGAATGGTATGCATCAGGAAGAGTAATTTCAGTTCAGAGAAATTGGTAATCTCTCTCTGAACCCATCAGCATCAGGAATTGCTACAATTCGAACCAAAATTAACCCATATGTTGCTCAATTGCAACACGCATACTATCATCTTTGACGCATAGTCAGAATCGCTCACATGAGGCAAAACGATCGAACACGAGAATCGCAAGGAAGAACTCAGAGCATCAGGAACTGCTACAATCAGAACCAAAACTAACCCAAAATTGCAGCAAGCAGCAGATTCAGAATCGCGCACACGAGAATCGCAAGGAGAGATCGGGATTGGGGGGGGTGAGGAACTCACATGATCGGGAGCTCGGGCATGTCGTGGGTGCGGGGGACGGCCACAAGCTCCCACCGCAACGTCTTGTCGTCGTTGATGTCGCCGTCGACGGAGACGCTGTCGCCGCCGCAACCCAGCAATGTGAGGAGGGAGCTCTCGTTGCCGCGGAGGTAGCGATCCTCCCCGTCGCGCAGGTTGACGACGCCGTTCCCGCACCGGATCGGCCGCCACATGATGGGGCGCACCGCCTCCCCGCCGCGGTCGAGCTGCGCCGCGGCGTCGAGCGATGAGCAGCAGGAGAGGGCGGGGAAGCAGCCGCCGCCGCCGGCGACGGGGGCGCCGAGGTAGCGGCCGTAGGGCCCGCGGAAGAGGACGTAGAGCGTCCCGGCGTTGAGGAGCGGCTCGACGGCCCACACCGTGTTGCGCGGGGCGGTGTCGAGGTCGTGGGCTCCGGCGAGGTAGACGGACCGCCCGTCCTCGCCCGCCATGGCGTACGACTCGTGCTCGTAGCTCCGCAGCCGCACGAACTCCACTCCCTGGAGAAACTCCATCGATTCCACCGCGATGCGCGCGCGCGGCGAGGCGAGGGCGAGGCGTGGCGTGGGGAGGAAGACGAAGGCGAGAGAGGCAAGTAGCCGTGGAGGAAGAGTTTGTTGCGGCGGTTACGTTTCGTTTCGGCGCCGAGGGGGGAGCGGTGGATTTGAAGGCGTCGGCGCGGTGGCGAGGCGGCGCTCTGACAGGTCGGGCCCACAGGTCAACTGTGGTCAACCAGTTTGCCTAAACAATGACGGGTGGGCCCGAGGCCAGCCATCGACGTCGAGCTGTGGGTCATCAGTTTGAACAGAAGAATGTGCGGTTTGTTCGAATGAGACGCATAATTCGGACTCAGATTCGGTGACTTGCCGTAGGCATGTCACAAGGTGACATAGTGTGCATCTCAACCCTTCAAAAAATATCGAACGGCTGCTTTGCTTGGGCCAGCCTACAGGTGAAATTTTTCCCAATCCATCCATCACGGCACGGAGACGGCGCCCCCATTTTTTCCCTCGAACGCGCGCTCGCATCC
>CM002486.1:3058840-3080571 GCA_000325765.3 Leersia perrieri | reverse complement strand
GCGCGACGGGTCGCCGGTCCCCTCCCGACTCGCGGCGCGCGCCTCTCAGTTTGCTCGCGGCGGCGGCCGAACAAGTGCGATGGACGGATGAAATTGGGGGCGCTGTCACCGTCGAGATGGATTGGAGATAAATTTTGACCAGCAAACGGGCCCAAGCCAATCAGCCATTGGATTCATTTTGGATGGCCGAGATGCAAGGTATGTCACCTTGTGACATAGCTACCCTAAGTCACCGAATTTGAGTCCGCATAATTCAAGGTTGAGTTTTGCACTTGTTTCAATACATATTTATGGATGTCCAATTCTTTCTTGTTCCGGTACATATTTATACAACTTATGCAGACCAAATTAAGATCCTGTTTGGATCCACAAAGTTTTTTTTAAGTCCCTATCACATCGGATGTTTGGACACTAATTAGAAGTATTAAATATAGACTATTAATAAAATCCACCCTATATTTTGGACTATTTCACGAGACGAATCTATTGAACCTAATTATTTCATGATTAGTGAATATGATGCTACAGTAAACATTTGCTAATCGTAGATTAATTAGGCTTAAAAAAATCATCTCGCGAATTAGCCTTTATTTATGTAATTAGTTTTATAATCAGTTTATATTTAATACTCCTAATTGACGCCAAAACATCCGATGTGACATAAACTTAAAAAAAAGCTCCTGGATCCAAACAAGCTCCAAGACCCTCTTTGGATACAGGGACTTTTTTTAGTCCTTGTCACATCGGATGTTGGACACTAATTAGAAGAATTAAATATAGACTATTAAAAAAATCGTCTCGCGAATTAGCCTTTATTTATATAATTATTTTTATTATCAGTCTATATTTAATATTCCTAATTGATGTGTAAACATCCGATGTGACACGAATAAAAAAAAATCTCTGGATCCAAACAACCTCTAAATTGTCTGGTTCTTGCTTTAATCTGATTGAATGTCCAGTTTGTTGAAACAAGTGAATTTACAGAGTTAGGACTCCAATTATCAATTTGTATAAGGTAATCACCGGAACAAGTAAGAACTAGAGTACTAACTAGTAATAACTACATTCTGCATAACATGTTGCATCTGCAATTCTGCATGCAAAAAGGAATCATAATTCAGACCCAGTCACCCAGAGTTCCCAAATTCAGCTTTATAACTCAAAGATTCAGTTACTTTCAATTTTTTTATTAGGGGGGACATGCAAAAGCTTTGCATGTCACTTCATTAACGAGGAAAATATTTTTTAAAAGGAGGGCAAAAGCTTTACCTCGTATATAATTTCATTTTATTTAGGAGAAAAATAATTTGTTACAACCCGGGATAACCCGCGTAGGACCTAAGTCCTATACACAAAAACTAAAGGTTTACATCTCGCAAAAAGATCGATAGTTTCGACGGCCCTCCCTCACGCCAACATTTCAATTCATCAATTGCAGCAGCAGCTACCAGGTGCAACGGTGTTTCAGTGTTGTCAAAGACCCTCTTGTTTCTTTCTTTCCAAATGCTCCAAATCACAAGGGTCGCAATTGTGTTAGTTCCTCTGAAATCTATATCACCGAGATTCTGAATCATGTTTAGCCACTTGGATAGCAAATTTTCGCCGTGCTGTATTGGCCAGCTAATTCTTAGCCGCCAGAGAATTCTGCTCCATAGCTATTGTGACCACAAGCAGTCGACGAAGAGATGATCTGTCGTTTCATCTGCTTGGTCACAAAGCTTGCAAACTCCATGATTATTGATGTTTCTGCGCTCTAATCGATCAGCAGTCCAGCAGCGACGTAACACTGCTAGCCAAGCAAAAAATTTACACTTGGGGGGTGCCAAGAACACCAAATAATCTTATTGCCGGCAAACAGAGTTGCGCTTGAGAAAGTTGCAAGATACGCCGAGTGCGCTGAGTACCCGGCGCCGGCCCATTTCCATTTGAAACTATCTTCAATATCCGGCTGTACTTGTATTCCAGTGATACGATCCCAAAGTGTCAGGGTATTGCACCAAGACGGGAACAGTTAGACCTCCCGTAATGTCCCTTGTCCAAGAGTTCGCCGTTAAACCTTGTTGGACTGTTCTATTCTTCCTTGCTCGCTTGCCTACTGCGGCAAAAACATCTGGCGCAATTTCCTCCACCGTCTTACCGTCAATCCAGTGATCTTTCCAAAAAAGGATGCTGTTGCCATTACCAAGCGATATAGAAGTTGAAGCTCTGAAAAGATGTAAAACTTCCTTCCCTGGCTGGCAAGAATGGGATAGATTTGCCCATACTTTGGTAGTGCCTAGCCCATGCGTTGAAGATCGGTTATGCCAAGGCCACCTAGCTCCTTCGGTCGACAAACTCGTCCCCAGGAGACTAAGCAACGACCACCATTTACAGCTTCCGTGCCAGTCCACAGGAAGGCTCGACGACGCTTATCAATTGCCCGGATCACCCAAACCGGCACATCAATGGCAAGAAGATGGTATACAGGAATCGCCGACAAAAAAACACTTTGAACTAGTGTAAGTCTTCCTGCAGACGCCAATAATCTGCCCCTCCAAGCTGGAAGTTTGTTGCAAACTTTGTCTACAAGCGGTTGCAAATAAACCTTGTTGGTGCCAGAGGTAATCCAAGATATTTGATTGGGAATTGTTCCACTTGGCAATTCAGAGTTGAAGCAGCAGTAGAAATCTCTTCGTCAGTATAGCCAATATGTACAATCGAGCTCTTTTGCAAATTTGTCTGAAGACCTGACGAATTGCCAAAAATGTTCAGAATTTCTTGCACCATCCGTAAGTCTGAAAACATGGAAGATCAAGCAGTGTTGAACTACACAAATGCAGAAACATTGCACAAACAATAAATAATCTCTAGTGATGAATGCCATCAGCTCCTCTCACAGAAAAGTTTAGAATCCAGAAGATTCAGCAACATGCGGGTTGGATGAACTAGGCTGGTTACTTGCGTGTTGGGCCTGACAAGAACGACGCGCAGGGTCTCCTGGCTGCGAGGCAGGTTGACGAGCAGAGGGCTGAGCCGCCCATGGCGACCGGCGCGGACGCACAACGTGAAGTCGTAGCGCTGTTGTACTGCTTCCAGAAGCTTCTCTCTCAGAAGCTGCGCCGATTTCCCTCGATGATGCAACGAAGCCCAGTCCCCGTCGATGATGTCGCTGGTGTCGTCGGCGTCGGCATCATTGTCAGCCGTCACGAAATGGATCTCCCGCTCCACCGGTGAGCAGCACTTGTTGAAGATCTCCCTCAAGTCGGACTGCACAAAATCACATCGAATTCGATCAATATTCACACCCAATTAGCATCAGGAACGATGATTCGATCGTCGTCGGTGTCGCGGGCGTCCTCTCCGGCGTCGTAACGGGCGTCAAACCCCTGGCATGGTGGATTTGTTTCTTGGTGTTCCGTTTAACAAAACATGCGACATGGAGGTAGAAAGCAGAATGGAAACCCAATTGCGCCACCTTGGTCCAAAACTAAAATGTTGCAAAATTTCTAAAAGGAAAATGAGGGAATTTTGACTGGCCTCAACTTATTTCAGGCAAGATGGCTTGGTCTCAGTGCTTGGCCTGCCTCAATATTGGATTTGAGGTCTACAACACGCCAAAATTTTAACAATCTAGCCCTTTTTGTTTAAACACTTATCTATATCCCTGCCAAAAACTATCACCAGAACTGAACCTCGACCTCTGCGTCAAGCCCGATGGCGCTGAGATAAAATATTTTGGCGCCACAGAACCAAGCGCTGAGATCTTGACGGCCGTCATCCCCCCATTGACGAGGATGACGGACCTAGCCCACATGTCAGGACCTCGGCGCCAAGGAGCATGGCGATGAACCCCTAATTGCCAAGCCAGGCCTGTTGGCGTTGAGGTGGAGCTGCCCCCAGCCCGAATCATTTTTTCCTCTGTTCAATTCTAGGCTCAGCGGCGCCGGTGCCTGCTTCTCTCTCAATTCGATATGGTCCTTTTTCAGCTTTTTAAAAAGTACTATTATATTTACAAATGCTAGTCACAAATCCTAAAAATTTGCTATGCCTAAGTTTCTCGGCTTAGTGGCGCCGGTGACCGCTTCTCAATTTTGTCATGCCTATGCTGACTATGATTTCAATTTTACCATGCCTATACTAACTATGATTTCAATTTTACCATGCTCTATACCAACTATGATTTTAATTTTAGGATTTGTGACTTAAGGCATTTGTAATAATTCCAAGCTGAAAGAAACAGGGCATTATTGGATTGTAGTATGTAGAAAATGAAATCTAACTTGACACATGTCATTTGATCTACCAGAAGCTATGTTGGATCAGGCAAATCATGCAAAGGGTATGTGACATATGTCCATTGTAAACCTTGGTCTACAAATATGTTTAGTATGCTTCTGTTTTGTTCTATTTATCATGGCTTCATATATTAGCTTTTGAACCTCACGTTTTCCATATTATTGGTTATAACCTGCTTTGTAGAATTTTTTGTCTTGACCCTCTATATGTCCCATTATTCTGCCATCAGCTAAGCTTTTTTTTTCATATGACCATGGAAACAAATAGAATTATAAAAAGATTAGGCATGAGCAAAACTGTTTTGAACAAATACAACTATAAAGTGTCTAACATAGTTTTGTTTGTCTCAGTCTTGGTCTAAGTCATCTGTACACATATACGTCATTTGTACACAAAGTTTTTTTTTCAAGCATCAAATGTGATCATCCGTGAGGCTTTTTAACATCTCTTGAATTCAAACCTGCATTTCATTTAAAATTTTGTTAGAAAATAAGCACAAACCATTTAATAATAGTGCAAACAAGTTGCAATATTATTAATACTTACAATCATTAGTACTCAACCAACAGCAGTGGAGAAGAGAGGGAAAGAAGGGAGAGAGCAGCGTGGGCTGAAATATTATCTTTTTGGTCAATTACTTAACCTGGTCTTCTAGATTTGTGTTTTCTTTGACTTCCAACACATTACCTGCATGATTAGAAAAATAAAAATATTACATAGCACCCAAAAATTAAGAGAAACATAAATGCTAAAAAAACACTTACGAATTTGAAAACGTGTGCAATGCACACCCCAAGTCAGTGCCACTTCATTTATACATGTCTGTCATCCATGGGTGTGTCACCAATTTATCTCCGTCTGAATGATTGAGGAAATTCAATTACTGTCAAGTGTCAACACTCATCACAATTCAGAACACCATACATATTTTTACCTAGTTTAACATGAACAGTAATATATTGCAGGTGTTAAGCACATACTTCATCAATCCAAACTAGGCATGGAATACTAATTGTCACAAAAACTAATATCATCAACGGAAACCCCTGTTTTACTAGTTTTCAGAGTGTCTAAATCGTGGAAAATATAAATACACCCATTGTACAACTGAGAGTAAAAGAATACAACTGTACTGAAAATTCCACGCCATGACTCTTTCTCTAACCAACACACTAATCTTACGTCCAATTCTATAAGCCTGTTAGAAATTCAACAAAAGGATTCACTCAATCAAGGTATCGTCTTCAGCTGCAGACGAATCAGATAGATCAGGTGGTGTTGTCAATCCATTCGGATTCGGGAGTATCAACTAATCAGCAGCTGTAGAGATGGCAAAGAAATCATGCAGCTAGAAAGTGTGATACACAAACAACACTAATCTTGCAAGTAATTCAATCCATATTAGCATACCATTCAAACAATCAGCTCTTACTAATTCTGCTTGTGTATAGTATTCAGACCACATCTAATAAAATCTACAACATTCAGATAAAAAAAATACAGATAAGCAATGCAAATGTCTGGTGTTGCCTGAGATGGAAATTCGTTAGATAAGTGCAAATATATTTCACTTGTGCAGTTCTACTATTCTACAGTGTTCTTTAGACAGGTCCTAAACTCCTAACTCATCATGGACATAAAAAAATGCACATTACTGAAAACATAAAAATATGTCGTGCTGATCTAGCAAAAAAAAGGGATCGGGAAGGCGGATACGCTGGCCACTCTTTGCCACTGGGTGTCATGCATTCCTTTAACAGCAAAATTCATAACATATATAATGTTTAGAAAATTCAGCAACACTATATGGAATTAGGCTGCTTAGATATTTCAGAACCAGAATACTAAGATATATTTCGCTTTAGTTGTTGTACACTATTCTTCAGAAAATTCCTGACTAAGCAAACAGAGACTGCATTTACCAAAAATTCATCAAAAAGCACAAACAATGCACATTACTGAAAACATGGAAGATCATACACAAATGCAGAAACATTGCACAAACAATAATCTCTAGTGATGAATACCATCAGCTCCTCTCACAGAAAAGTTTAGAATCCAGAAGATTCAGCAACATGCAGATCGGAAGAACTAGGCTGCTTACCTGCGGTATTGGTCTCCTGGCTGCGAGGCAAGTTGACGAGCAGAGGGCTGAGCCGCCCATGGCGTGAAGTCGTAGCGTTGCTATACTGCTTCCAGAAGCTTCTCTCTCAGAAGCTGCGCCGATCTCCCTCGATGCTGCAACGAAGCCCAGTCCCCGTCGATGATGTCGCTGGTGTCGTCCGCGTCGACATCGTCATCGGCCGTCACGAACTGGATCTCCCACTCCACCGCTGAGCAGCACGTGTTGAAGATCTCCCTCAAGTCGGACTGCACAAAATCACGTCGAATTCGTTCAATATTGATCAACGATGATTCGATCGATGGAGATAAGCAAGCAATTTGTCACCGACCTCAGTGACGATGGGGAGCTCGGGCCGGCCGAGAATCTGTGATCGAGGGACGCGAATCACCTCCTACCGCAATGTGTCTTCACTGTTGATGTTGCCGTCGACGGAGACGCTGTGGCGGGGGCAACCGAGGAAGAAGCTCCTGTTGCAGTGGAGGTAGCGGCCGGACCTGTCCTGCATGAAGACGAGCCCACAGGCGCGCCACATGAGCGCATCGACCTCCTCCGGCCGTAGGCGCCCCGGAGGAGGAGGTACCTCGTCGCCGTCGAGGAGACGGAGACGTGGGGTCGTGGTCTGACAGGTGGGCCACTATGGTCAACAATAGTCAATGATGGCTGGCCCGAGCACAGTCAGACGTCAGGGATATGTGAAATTTGATCGGATGAGGCGTAGATTTGGGATTGAATTTGAGTGGACCGTGCAAACTTCATACTAACGAGTTCTCAAGTTGTTCTGAACGTTGCTGCAAATAGAATGAATATGTCCGGTTCTTTTAAATGGCGTGCAGTCTTTACAGAATTATTAAGAGGATCCATAGTGATTCAACCGATCCAGTTTACAGAATTATAGTAGCTGCTATGGATCATGGATGCTCGATCGATCGGTCCAGTGATCTTAGGAAAAATTCGATGTCTGAAGCAGGAGTTAAAAGAACATTCTTGTCATTAATTCACACTAGGCATGAATATTAGTTATATATAACCAACATTTTCGTCAGAAAGTTGTGCAAATTTGCACATTGTACACCTTGACAATTTCTGGCTTTTCACCAAAACTGAAGATTCTACTCTATGCCGACTGACCAACACACAAATCTTCTGTCGATTTCCAGAGAAATTCAGCACAAAAGGGTTCACTCGATCATGCCCTCGTCCGACGAGAAGGATCTGGGAATATCAACTGATTATCCGCTGCAGCCATAGAAGAGAAATGAAATCAAATGATGCAGTTATTAGACAGACAATGTGATACGCAGAAATTACTTTCATTGTTTTTAGTTGCAAGAGTAATACTTCTGCGTATCACATTTTTTTTTTAAGAGAAGGCGCGTATCACATTTTTTTTAACAGGTTCAAGAATCGTGCACGTCACACAGAACAAGCGCAAGAGTCGCAAGAAGAGAAGGGGATGACGAGCGACTCGAGGAGCTCTGGCCGTTAAGTAACAAGGCTGTCTCTCTGCATGTGGGCCCAGAAACGGAGTCCCCTGGTCAAGTCTGGTCAACCGCCCCGGTAGTTCTCTATGCAGTTTTTCAAACAGACCATGTTTCTCAAAATTGCTCGAACGAGGTGCAATTCAGTATTGGATTTAGGTAAACTCTACAAAATTCATACAAACAAACTTTGAACATTTTCCTGATCACCGCAAACGAAAAAAAAAAAGGTAGAGCCCATTCTTTCAAAGAAGTGGATTTACAGAAGGTATTTCATGGCCGCCATGGATGCTCAATTGGTACTTCCCCCATCTTCGCAACGAAGAAGAGTAGGGCATGGGTGGATGCATTGCCTACGTGTCGAGATCGAGGGGATCAGGAGACGACGACGCAGCCGCCGTCTTCTTCTTCTTCTTCCTCGCCGCCGCAACCGCCGCCGCCGCCGTCGTCTTCCTCCGGAACGGCCGGCACGCCTTGACGCTGAGATCGACGGCGGCGGCGAGCGCCACGAACATCGCGGCGTCCTCCATACACGCCACGTGGCGCGCCGCCAGCTGCACCACCGGCCTGCTGCTCCTCGCCTCCCCCTCCACCCTGCAGCTCATCACAAACCCGCCTCCTACGCCAACCTCTCCATGGCTGTCCATGTCAATGGCGAACTCGCCGCCCCTGTCGCTCCGCAGCGGCGTCTCCGCCACGAGCGTGCACGCGTCATCCTCGCCGTCGGGGAGAAGCCTCAGCCGGAGGCACACAGTGTCCTGATCACGCCACGCCTCCAGCCGGGCCCACGGCTGCCAGCTCTCACCCGCCGCCGGCGCTGACGTGGCGGCGGCGCGAGCGATGAGCCAGGCGCCGGGGTTGGAGCGCGCCACGGTGTCGCGGCCGCTCGCGGCGACGAACGGCGTGGCCATGAACGCGGCGGCGACGGCGGAGCCGGACAGGTCGTGGATCACCACCTTCCACCCTTTCCTCATCATCATCGTCGTCGTCGTCGTCTCCGACTCCTTGTCCTCGCCGCTGCCGGAGCTCGACCAGTACGGCCCACCCAGTTGATCCGATTGCGAGGACGCCCTGCCAAGAATAAATGACCTGATGTCACTCATGGTCACCACCTCGACGAACACAAAATCCGTCAATAGGCCGGACCGATCAAGCTCAAGGAGTTCCCCTTTGGGAATATTTCATAGATTTTCCTTTTTATTTTTTGGGCAGGTCGCTTTGGCTTGTTTTGTAAATAAATTTTACTACTCCGTACTTCTCTATTAATATATACGAGGCAAAGTTTCAGTCCTTTCAAAAAAAACAATGGTGTCCTTACCGCCTATCGCCGATGAACTTGCAGCTGAAGATGGGTTGCCGGATGCGGCCATGGAGCTGCACAACCTGCGGATTAAGCGTGACCTCGTCGTCGAACTCAAAGATGTACCGGGGATCAGCCTCCATCTTCACTCTCATATGGAGCTCCGGTTTGGCCTCACCCTTGCCAATGCCAACCCAACCATGGTGAAGCATCACAGGCTTGCCATCCCTCCATTCTGGCCCAATGTCCATCTTGATCACCCCAACCAGCCTCTTCATACATGTGACAATGCCGCAATGGCCGCCATGCCGACCAACGTACACTGCAACCTCAAGGTAAGACCCATGAGCTCCGAAACACCCTGGTGCTGAAAGCGCCTTTATATCAGACTCGTCGAGGGAGAAGACGGCGGCATTGGTGTGTGGGTCAAGGTTGAACTCTGAAGAATCGATCAGAGGCACATGAGCTGTCTGGATTGGGAATCCCCGGAGCCGGATTTCACAGTGAAAGCTCCGGACCGCCTTCCTCGCATTCGCACCGGGGAGTTTCAGGCCAAGTTGTCCTACTGAAAGTCTGACAAAAATCTTGGGATCCATTTTTTGTTTGTGTCAGTGAAGATTAGCTGCTTCCATGGCTCGTGCTGTAAATTTTGAAAAATCAGATATAATTTCAGTGTACAATCAATTCCAGAAAAGGAAAATGGAGCCTGCATTTGATTACTGTAAATCTGCACAAGATGAGCAACTGGTCTTAAAATTCTGCCAGTGATAGTACAAGATATGCAATTACACACTACAGGTGTTATGGAACTAAGACTACATAGTAGTAGCCAACCCAAAAAGAAATGCACATAGTAGTACCTATGGGCTATAGGAATGACACATGAAAAGTAGCAAGAGAATAACACTTTCAGATTCCATTTAAAAAATTACTTCACTTTTAACCATGTAAGTAGGATCAAATTCTGTAGAAAGAATAAGCCTAACCACTATAAAATCAAACATCAGGCATAAAGCCCCAGCTAGCAGAGGATTACATAAGACATAAAGCCCCAGCTAGCGGGAAAGTCATTTTAGAACTTAGAGGTATATACACCTATGTTTTGCATGCGGCCCAAATAGTTATATAAAAATTTGAAAAAATTTGGTTAGATGTGTTATGATAATATAAGTTAGCTCACAAACATGCAACTTCAAATTTGACCTATATTTGGAGAAACTAAAATAACAAATTATATCTACACTGTATAGTGTCAAATTTTGTTTTTTTATATGTCCAAATATAGGTCAAATTTAAAGTTGCATGTTTGTGAGCTAACTTATATTATCATTACACATCTAACCAAATTTTTTTAAATTTTTATATAACTATTTGGGACGCATGCAAAACATAGATGTATATACCCCTAAGTTCTAAAAATCCTTGTCCCGAGCTAGCGGAGGATTACATAAGACCACAGCCAGATTCAGTTCACCACTACAAAATTACAAAGGCCCAGTTTTTTCCAGAACAAGGTAACCAGGTTTTATTAGGTCCAGCCCATCCTAAGGTTTAAGATCAGGCCAAATCAAACATGAAAAAAATCTTCTGTTAAGAGAATAAAAATGATTAACTAGTAAGTTGGCTGGTATTTTCGTCAAATCGAAGCAGATTATGATTTTGATCAAGTGGAAAGCATACTTCACTTTAAGACATGTCTTAAATTATAATTTTGATCAAGTGGAAAGCATACTTCACTTTAAACATTCCCAAAAAATATAGCGCATAAGCGACGCCAAGATACTTTCCTTTGCCCACATTTTCTAGTGTGCGACCTTTGGGGTCCTTGACAAAATTTAAAGAAAGATGAATGTTGATCTATTAGCATATTCTCCTCCTTTGACAATCACTAATGCAGGCACTAAAAAGGCACTCACTCTGTCACTCAACCACCTCTGCTTAAAGAACAAAAGGGAGAAGAAAGAAAGAGAAAGAAAAGGAGGCATCTGGTGCTATTGCAATCATGTCATTGTGTGGTTATCAATGGCAAATTGGCAATAATGCCAATGGCATTAGCATAGCATGCCAGCTCTGTTCAAAGTGTTCAAAGCTCATCACTCATCAACCAGGCACTGACACTGTCACTCATCTGAAAAGAAGCTTGGGCAACCAAAGCATCCAAGAACAGCCATGGCAGCAATGGTGGCTGTCCTATCTGTATGGGAGAGGTAGCCCATGATCAGAATTCTCCCTTGCTCCCATTTCTTTAACCCACCAACCAAAACTTCCTCTGCCATATGCCCATATCCAATCCATCAATCCCCTCTCCAATTGGAGATTCCAAACCTTCCTCCCCAATTACTCCTCCGGCGAAGACACGCCACCAGCCATCACCACCCACATAAACCTTAACCTTCGTCATGCTCCGCCGCCGCAGCAGCATCTCACAATGTCCACCACGGCGGCGCACGGCGGCGGCGGCCATGGATTGCATCATCATCATAATAATCAGAATCAGCTCCATCTTCACCCACGAGGGCGACGGGCCCACCGGTCAGGCCCACTGGAGTGGACGGCGGCGGTGGTGTTCACGGTGCTCGCCGTCGTGATCCTGATCGCCGCCGTCGCCGTCCTCGTCATCGTCCTCCTCCTCCAGCCACGAGCACCCTACCTCGCAATCCGATCCGCCCACCTCGACGGCCTCGTCTACGACCAGACGGGGACGCTCGAGGCGGAGCTATCCATCGGCGCGGCCGCCGAGAACGGCAACGCGAGGTCGGCGGCGGCGTTCACGGAGCTCGAGCTCCGCGTCGCGTTCCGGCGGATGGTGATCGCCGTGCTCCGCGCCGACCCGTTCGTCGTGCCGGCGAGAGGGTCGCTGCCGCTGGGGTACGTGGCGAGGTCGTCGGGGATCCCGCTCGACGGCGAGGGAATGGAGGCCATGGAGGCGGCGCTCGCCGCCGGCGTCGTGCCGTTCTCCGTCGCCGGCGAGGCGAGGACGAGGTGGAAGGTGGGTGGGCTCGTGCCGTTCAAGTATTGGACGAGGCTGAGATGTGATCTCAAATTCTTCTGGCCTAATGGCACCGCGCTTGATCTCAGCTGCAGCTCCAAGCCCAAGTCCAAATCCATCAGCTAGTGATAAAAAAAACTTCACCTTTCTTGCTTGCTCCAATCCAAACATCAAATCCAAATTCCATTGGTTTCTGATGTGATCAAGATCCAAGTTCCATTGGTTTCTGATGTGATCAAGAATTCAAGATCCAAGTTCCATGGGTTTCTTATGTGATCAAGATCCAAGTTCCATGGGTTTCTGATGTGATCAAGAACGAGACACTTCCTTTAAATTCTTGGATTGATAGATTCTCCCTTTCTTTGTTCGTTTGTTGATTCACCTCGTGTATAGATTGGTAAAGAAAGTGACAACTGCCCCCAATTTGTACAATTAATTAGATTGAGAAATTAGGTTGTGTGACAAGATTGAGGTTTGCAGCTGCAAATTATAGGTTGCAAAGATTATATCTCTTAATTGAGGTTTGACAAGAAAGGGGAAAAAATGGCTGGCTAGTGGAAACAATCTGGCATGGTAATGGTAAAAGTAAAATTAATTTGGAGAAGAATTGATTGATTGAGGTGTGCAGCTGGAAATTATTGCAAGGTTGAACAAGAACAGTGCAGCAGTGTCTTTTTTCTCATAACTTTGTTGCTTGGGGAGTTGGAGGAAACAAATTCTAAGGAGGGAGGAGGAAAGGGGCAAGAGGATAAAAGGAGAACACCATGAAAAGAAGCAAAGGTAGGAAGGAAATGTGCTTTTGGTAATGGAGATTGTGGCCCTAGCTACTGTGAGTGCCATGCATGTGCATCGTCCTTCTTCCTCCTCCTTTCCCTTGATCCTTGTCATGTTCTTTGCTTGCTTTTGTTGCAAGGCTTATCTAGAAGAATAACCAGACTCAGATCCCAAGAATCTCCAACTCATCCATTATTCAACCACTTCTGACCAAATACTCACATCTTTGATGTAGAGGTTGGATTGATAAATTGATTATCCTTATCGGAAAAAATATCCTTTCAACCACTCTCACGCTCAAACAATACAGCACAAGCTACCAATACATTTCTATGTACCAAAAAAAAAAAGAAGCAACCAATACATATACATGCATGTAGTATATACTTCACTTGTCCTATCCTATAGACTATAGTAGTAATAGCAAACCACTAAATTTAAACAAAATCAACAGTAAGAAAGACTTAAAATTTAGCTGAATTGAACTATACCTGTCTGACTTGGTTGTTTTCTTGGCAGAGCTCAGCAACGAAGAACAAAACCCAGGAAGAGAAAGAAGAAGATGAAGAAGAAGCAGGAAAGCACCACTAGAGCTCAGCCAAGCGACAGGCAAAAGCTTCTCCAATTCTAGAAGACGACGACGAGCACACCGGAATCCATGTCGCCGGCGACCTGACCTCGACGCCGGCGAGCCCGAATCCCATCGTGTGATTGATTTTCAGAAGAAGCAAGAAGAGGAGAAGAGAAGACGATAGCAGCAGCTGCTTTTGCTGCTGGCTGCTAGTAGCTAGCTTAGTTAGACTCAGTGAGATGAGAGAGAAAGGGAGAGATGAGGAAGAAGACGACGACGGCGACGAAGACTTTATATGCCGCAGCCACTGCCCAATGCGATTGCTCCTACCCCGAGACAACCAAAGAAAAAAGTCATTAGGTTAATTTAATTACTAACTAAAATTTTCAGCTGATTCATTCTTCTAAAAAAATTCAGCTCATTAGGAAGAGAGAGAGCAAGGGACTAGCGAGGAAGTGAGTGAGTTGTGTGCGCGAGTGGGAAAGCTAAGCACGCGTGATTAATTAGGCTGGTAATAGCGTGATTAGAGTAGTAATGAGGCCGTGATGGTACGTGCGCATGATGAACTGATGATGCGTTAATGATAGGGTGGAGAAGGGGATTAGATAGGGAAGCGAAGAAGAATACCGGCGCCAGCTGGAGTCCAAAGAGGCAACTTGCGCCTTCGCTTTCCGACAGCCAGGCATGGACAGCAACCCACTACACCGCACACGCCTGAAATTTCCCATTTTACCCCCTTGTTTTATTTTCTTATCAAGTTTTGCGGAATTTAGATTTATAAAAGAAGTTTGGAAGGAAAATTCCCATGATTTGAAGATGGTGAGTGAGTTGGAATAAGGAACTAGGGGCGGATTTGGCGTGTTTATGTGGGCTTTTGTCCCATAGAAATGTTGTTATTGTGGTTTAAAAGGTTTTGTTTCATGAAACACGGTTGAAGAGAAAGATCAGGTGGATTTGTAAAAGTCATCAAATAAAAAGTTGGAAGTCGCGATTGTGAATAGTTCTCTCATTCATGTAACATTTCGCCATAAAAAAAAGTCTGTTGGGGTGTTGTATCCGTGCCATCAATTGTACTGTTGGTGAGTCTGAACAGTGTTCTATCAATTTTGGTCGTTTATCACAGCCAAAAATATTGATATATAAGTCTTTGCTCATAGAAGTTTTTTCAGGGCTAACAGTACCACCGCAAATTAGGGTACTTGTCAAGCCTAACATCCTCTCTTTTTGGCCTAACAAAGTTTCAGAATGTTTCTTCAACCCTTTGACACACACATCTATACACCATGATGAGAGTGGCTGACCAATTTATCTAGAACTTGTGATGAATTGGATTGACTGGTAAGATTTTTTAAAGCTCTGGTAAAAGAATTAAATTTCAGAAGACTTTCACGTCCTTTATTCCGTCAGTCGTGGGCATACACACCCATACTTCTAGCTTGTGCAGCTGTGCTCCTAGTTTTTGGATTCAGCTGGCAAGCATGATTATCTTCAAAATTTACATTTTAGTCCCTATTTCCTTTCGGATGATTCGATCACCATTTTTTGTTATTTCAATTCGCATGGCCATGATTGTGGATTGGACAGAATATACACATGGAAAAATAGAATTTGTCATTGCATAAAGGGATAGGGCGTACAATTCAGTACTGGAATAAAGTGTGAGTTGAGTTAGACACTTCTCATGAAATTGACTCACGTTTTTTTCCGTGCAGTGGTAAACATCTACCTTTGTGTCTGCCATTACTTGTACTGCTAGTCGTCTGAAAATGGGAGTTAGAAAGGTTGTTCAGGACGAGAACGCAATTGGCATGAAGGGCAGGTGTAACAGAAACAGATGCTGCTAGAGCAGCAGCATCTGAATGATTGTGTATGTTCTATACACCACGGCTATAAATCAATCTCTACCTGAACCAACTGCTTCACAGTTTACATCTAGCTCTTCAGAATTCTTTACTAGCTCACTTTGGAGATGCTGTTTTCAAAGTGTTATTTCTTCAGGCACTGGAAGTGAGAATTGGAGGAAAACAAACTGATTGCTGGTTGAGGTTTGCAACAGTTTGCAAACAAGTTCAGCTTGTTTTTCTCCAATATCTCATCTTCAGTTTGGTTGCTTGATTAATTACTAGTAGGGACTGCACATGAACAGATTCAGATTGGCCGCTAGTGTTGGTTTTTTAACAGCTTAGACTATTTATATGTGCCCTTTGAAATGAGGATTAGAGGGAACTGAACCACTGATGAAGATCATACGGTTCAGTTTCCTCTAATATCTCACCTTGAATGGCCCATTTGGGATATCACTATTCACATCAAATATGCACCGAAATGTAAGAATAGGAGGGAACCAAACTGAAGGCTGCCCAAAAAGGCTCAACTTGTGGCCCTCCAGATTCTTCCCTTTGATGAATCTTTGATGTTTGCTGAAGATACACAGTTTGTACTTCAGGATTTCTAGAAACCATAGGGTTGTTGTACAGCATATGAACTTCTTTTCTCAAATTTTCATAATTTTATCTAACACTTTTAAGCTTTTGAAATTCCTGTAGAAACTCTTCTCCTTTACCACTAAGCTCGTTGCATTGCTAGCCATAGTTGAGAGTTTAGAACATTATTTTATCTGATACTCCTGCTCACAAGTATTGGACAAAACTCAGTAAGGACTATAAGCATTAATTCATTAAATTTTCAGAAGATTCACTGAGTTCAGTTATGCCATGCTTCAATATGAAGATTTCAATGTTACACCAAATCTGATACCAACATCTAACATGAATGAATTTATAAAGTTTCAGTTGCTGGCCTCATCGGTTTTAAGCATTTTATTTATATATGTTCCCCCCAACAAGAAAATATTAAGGGCATAAGATATGCTTAAAAATGATTCAGGACTTAAGTGTTGCTCTATTGATCATGCTAAATCATACTTACATATATATTACAGAATAATTGTAAAACTTTAAGGAAAAAGATCATCTCTCCGTTTCCTGATTGCCTTGGTCATAACACAGGCATAGAGATTTTGATCATGCATGCCCCTATTGTCACAAAATGTACAGGTATAATTATTTGCAGGTGAGTGGCAGTACGCCTTTTCAAAGATGTACCCTATGTTTTCCGAGTATATACAACCACTGCGTGTGTGGATTTGACTCAAACAAAAAGGGCCTCAACTCAATGATCCTCAAGCAAGGCGTCCAAATGTTTCCTCCTCGCTGCATGCTTCAGCTTCTCCATTGCAATGAGTCCTACTTGTCTCACCCTTTCTCTCGACAACCCAAACCTGAAGAACGTTTTTTACTGCCAGGATTAGAAACTAAAAAATATACCAAGAAACTACCATGGATACTTTGGTAATAAAATCAACAAGTTCTATATTTTTTCAGGTGAGCAAACTTGACTAGGCAGTTCAACAGGCACAGAATTCATATAAGATATTCTTCCTTGGTCCATAAGAACTGAAGAAATAGTACTTACTGTCTGCTAATATCCTCCCATGTATGGCACTGTTTTCCTATGCCGTGATATAACCGGATAATGTCCCTCTCACGCTCGTTGAGAGTTGAGTTTAAAAGCTTGTTGACTTCATCCTGGGTATCAGTAGAATGTTTATGTTAAAGAACATTCGATTAGAGATAATGTAATGAAGTCAATCATAATATGTTTGTGGAGTAAACTTAAAAAGAAACAATATGTTTGGAGTCAATGATTTTTTGTCTTGTTGATGGATTATTTCCAAAAAAAGGAAAGGACAGATACATGGGCTAGTATCTAGTAGTGGAATATTTCTGTTGTTACCTTGAGATACCACTCCTCAAATCCATGCCATGGATCATTTGCAACATTTTGATCCTCTATGTACTGAAAACAAGGAAAAGGGAAAACAGGTTAAGCCCGGCATTTCAAAATTGAAAAAGTATAATGGCGTTTCAAAGTTGCTATATAGCTGCTTACACTGTGCAGTGTCTCTCCAGGTAAGCCATTTAAGGAGGGAAATGCCTGTTGATCCAACGAAAGAACCTTGTTCACAGCCTGCATTTTTCAACCAGAAAAAAAAATGTTTGTAATAATGCCAGAAATATCAAAGGAATTGAGCAAATAAGTTCCAGCGAGCAAGATAAATATATTACCTCAGTAGCATTGAGTACTTTCTTTTCTGATATGTTGAGCGACTCTGCTATGTTCTGAGAATAACCACCAAAAGGTTATAGCAAAACGATCAGAGATGCAGGTTTCAAACTATAGTCTTTTCAAGAAAGAAAGTAGCATAGTTAAAAATACTACAATAACTGCAACTAGAATTATTTTCCAGTTCACAAAGCCGAGAACCATCGGAAAAGCTGTAGCAATCTGTCAGGTTTGTTTTTTTAATTTTTTTCAAAAAATAAAAAAGAAACATGGTTAAAAACACAAAGAAAACTGCAACTACAAATATTTCACAGTTCGAAAAAGCAGAACGGGCCAAAATTTTATTTCATTAGTGCAGTATGCCTTACTTCTATTGTTGGAGCAATTCCTTGATCTTCCAATGTATACTTTGTACTACGAATCGCAATCAGCCGCTCATGCAGATAAGTTGGAAGTCTGAATGTTTTTGAGTTGTCAGCCAGTGCTCTTGAAACACCCTGTTATCGATCGATCGAATAAAATAAGGAGGATACATCAGATATCAATTGAAGATTTGAGGTCATCTCTGACTGTCTGTAACTTTGAAGAAGTACAGAGACGTTATTAGCTTCCATCCATTTGCCTGAGCACAGGATAGCAGGGAATTCTGACCTGACGTATCCACCAGTATACATAAGTGGAAATTCTAAAGCCCTTGGACGCATCGAACTTCTCGATCCCACGGAGTAACCCTATCAGACCACCCTGAAAAATGTGATTGAATTGCAAAACAAGTTACTACAAAATTCTCCTAGTATATCCAACAGATGATTGGACTGAACAGAATATGTTTGACAAAGGCAACCGAATGAACTGATCCCATTACCTGAATCAGGTCAGCCAACTCGACACCAAGGTTATCGTACTTCTGGGCAATGGAAATGACCAAACGAATGTTGCTCATTGTTAGCATCTCCCTTGCGAGAAACGACTCACGCATCCTCGAGCGTAGCTCAGGTGGTGATATCTTCAGCGAATGCGCCAGCTGTTTGTATGACGGATCATTTCCCAGCTTCTCCTTCAGCCTGGTTCAACATTGGAGGAATAAACCATCAGGATCGATTAATAGAATTTTGAAGCAAAAACATAGATATGCCAAAGTCACTGGGTGCAGTGCATAATAACAATGTCAATGCCTTCCAATGAATTAACATATGAATTAAAATCATTGAGTAAGTTCAAGTAATTGACACAATCAGTTCACTCCGAAGCTTAAGCTGATGATGCAATGTGAACAGTATACCCAAGCAATCTCAATGTTTTTTCAAAGGAAATTATTCAAATGAAGGATTGATCACTGCATGATTGCATTGCGTGGTAAATGATAATGGAGGCATACTTTGATCGTTGCTGCTGCAACCAGATGCCATCCTTGATCTTGTGGGAGAGGTGGACGACTTGCTTGTGGGTAAGGAGCTCCTTGCTGACGGTTCCCCTGAGGTAAATCCTATTCCTGCTCTGCATCAGCTCGGGGCTGACGGCGAAATGCGCCGCGCCGCCGCCGCCGTTCTTCGCCCTCCCTCGCCTCCGCCCGCTCATCCTCCTCTGCCTCGCCGACACAGCCGACCTCGCCACGATGACGTCCCTGCTTGCGGCATCAACCTCGGCCAAGCCGATTGCAATGGGGTAGCCATTGCCGCCCTCGTCGTCGTCGGAGGCGTGGTCCTCGTCGTCGAAGGGGAGCTCCCACTGCTTCTCGAGCATGGACCGCTGCAGAAGCACGAGGGCCTCGAGGTCGGCGTCGGCGCGGGAGGGGGTCGGAGACGGCGGCGGATGTGGCGTCGGAGGAGGAGGGGGCAATAGGGCGGCGGGCGCGGCGGAGGAGTGGTGGCGGAGGGCGCGCATGACCTGGGCGCGGCCGTGCGGGGAGAGCTTGAGGCGGTGCGCCTGGGCCACGGCGGTGAGCTTCGGCGTCGCGGGCGCCGGCGGCGCGAACTGCAGCGCGTCCCCGCCGCCGGCGAGGTTGACCTTGTCCGTCATGAGGTCGGTCGGGCCGAAGGACGTGGTCAGTAGCCTGTTCCCCGCGCTCAGCCCGATCACCGCCGGCGTCGCCGTCATCGCTCCTCCCAAACCTCGCCTCACCTGCGCAACCGCCATCATCGCCACTATAATCAATCCCCAATCCAATCCAAACCAAATCCCAAACCCAAACAGAACAAGCTCGCCGTCGTACCCACCTACCTACACCGCACCGCCACCGGAGACGACGAATTAAGGCAAGGCGGCGGAGGCGACGAGGAGGAAGGTGAAGCCGAATGGCCGCCGCAGAGGAATTAGCCGTCACTACTCAAGCTGGGGGAGGAAACTAGCTAGCAGAGGCGGAGAATTGAAGTGGAAGGTTGTGGAAGTGGCAGTTCGCTGCCTGCGGCACTAGTGGTGGAGGAAGGAGGAAGGAAGAGAGTAGGCCACACTCTCTTCTTCCTCTCTGGTTTTACTGTGGGGGAGGCGGCGGGTGTTACCGCGCGAGGTGGTCGGAGGTGGGGGAGAGGGGAGGAGAGGATAGATAGGGTAGAGGAGGGGGAGAAGGCGGGAGGCCATTGGTCGAGGGAAGATATTGCTGCGCGGTGCCCTTCGTCGTCACGCGCCGGGCGAGCCTCCGCCACCAGATCTCTCCACGAAGCAGAACGAGGAGGAGGGGTGGGGCCCGCACGGCAGCGACGGAGCACCGCGCGCGAGCGGTCACCACTCACCACGGCTTCGTCAGGGAAAACACAACAAAAGATCGCCTCCGAGGCCGAGAGCCTCGTTGCATCCACACGTCGCAACCACACGCCGCACAGTTTTTTTTTTCCTTTTCATTTCTTCCTCTCAAAACATTTCGTTTCGTTTTTTCTTTTTTTTTCTTCTCTTGGAATAGGAGCTTCGCTTTCGATGGTCTCTTTCATCAGTACCCCTCAACTACGGACAGTGAAATCAGATATTTTTACCACAATCAAACTAGAAGCTTCCCTTGCTTCTCTCTTCATTTTAATATTCCATATAACAGTCTTTATAAAGATTTGGTATATTTTACGACAATTTATTTGGACATATCTTTAACCGAATACACTGTCCTGAGATATATCTAATCTTTGCAAAGGTTGTTGACGTTGTTCGGCAAGCAATAACTATACAATCGCAGCAACATCGGCTGTAGCCCCCGGAACAACCGTTCGGCGGTAAAGATTCGGTCCGGCAGCCACCATGTTTGAGCATGCAAATTCGTTATCCTTGTTGTAGGTGTTGGCTACTCTAGCAGTATCCACTGTAGCTGCTGTGTAAGGTAGCAACTGCGCTAAAGCAAACTTGTCTGTCGAACGGACCCGTTATATTTTAGGATGGAGACAATAATTGACAATCGATTATTGCCATCAATCAGTTTTAAAAACCAAAACATTTTGTTTCAAAACAAATCAACCTTTCAAAATAAAAGAGAAAACATTCAAATGGAAAATAAAGGGAGTTTGAAATAGTAGAAGAAAGGATTGGAAAGCTTTGAAAACCATCCAATGCTGCCTGCCTGTCATGGCGGATGGCAATATGCCCTCCCTTTTTACTGTTTGGCCCTTTTAAAAAACTTATTTCGCAAATGGACCCAAAAAAAAACTTTAACCAAAATTGGACCCCTAGATCAGCGCTATAGGAGGTCGAACATCTAAGCGCCAGCGTTTTCGGCGCCGAGAATTGGACGGCGTCCGTGGGGAGTAAACGGAGTTAACGAGGTTAGCGCCAGCGGTTTTGGCGTTGAACCCGGAATCTCAGCGCCAGCGGTTTTGGCGCTGACCTCCGGGACTTAAAGCCCAGCCCGAGCTTCTCCTTCCCCACTTTCCCCATTCTTTTTTCTCTTCACAGCCGGCGACTCTCTCTCCTCCCCCACCCCAAAATCCTCAAATACGCGACGATTAGTGGTTTTTTGGTGGGGATTTCGCTTGAAGGAGGTTGAGGAAGGTAAACTCCTCCATTCCATCCAAAAATTTCTTGTTTTCATGTTGATTTGGTTGAGTATTTGATGAAACCCTAGTTGGTGGTTTAGGGGGAGATTTGTTGATTGTTTCTTGCAATTTGTGGATGAA
>CM002486.1:2992310-3058740 GCA_000325765.3 Leersia perrieri | reverse complement strand
TAAAATGATTAAATGTTGGTTATATGGTGTAGATGGATAGAAGTGTGACAGAGACAAGCGAAGGTAGTTGCAAGTTTGTGGGGATGACAGTGAAGTCAGTTGTGTTTGTTGGTAGACCATCTTTTGAGGAGGTTGTGGGTCGTGTTAGAGAAATTTTGGAGTTCAGAAAAGGGAAGTTAAATTTGAAAGGTCGATATGATGTCGGAGTTGGTAATGTGTCTCATAAACAAACGCTCAAATTGAACGGGCAAACAGAATGGGACGCATATGTTGAAATAGTGATGGGGTCATAATGTAGGTCTCTCGATGTAGTTGTAGAGACAGGAGTGGATTGTACGGACGGTATGTTAGAGCTAAACCATCCTGCGGAAATGGACCAACATAGTATGTATTATGAATCAACGTATTTCCGGGGGGAGGAAGTAGATCTGAAAATTGTGTTTGACGAAATATTGATAACAGATAAATAAGGCAACGTAGGAGAGGTGGCGAAGAAGACAATCGATGTTGTCGAGCCTCGTCAACACGCAAGAACCAAGTCGGGTGAGGCCTCAGGATCTCGCCGTAACCGCGGTGTTGACAATGAGGTAGAGGAGGAAGAGGAGGAGGAGACGAGCGACGATGACGATAATGACCGCGAAGTGATTGGGGATGCTCCTCAACCGTCACAGCCGAACCGGCCACGCAGGACCCGCAAGCAAGTCGAGAGGTTCACGCCATCGGAGCCGAGGCAACAGAAGAAGCATCGGTGATTTGTGTTAAATCCCAAACGGCGTCATTTGAACTATGTCGAACGTTACATTTCTATTATATCGATCGTTGTGTTTGTGGACTATGTCGACATTACCTTTCTATGTGTTTGTGGACTATGTCAACTTGCTACCTTTATATGTGCTACTGCCTGTGTTTACTGCCTGTACCTGTGCTGTTGCTGCTGTATGTGCTTTTGCTGCTGCTATGCTGCTGTATATGTTGCTGCTGTGATGCCTATGCTGCTGCTGCTGTGCCTGAGCTGTGTAGTGTTTGCGACCTCAGCGCCAAGGTAATTGGCGCTGAGGTCGTCAATCCGGCTCCCCCGAAAAACAACGTACTGGATTGATGCCGACGGGAGCCCTAAGGTAGCCAACCTCAGCGCCAAGCCTTTTGGCGCTGAGGTAGCCAATCCGGCTCCCAAAAAATAAAGTACTGGATTGATGCCGACGGGAGCGCTGAGGTGGCCAACCTCAGCACCAAAGGCTGTCGAGCTTCCCTAACAACCTCAGCGCCATAGGAATTGGCACTGACATCGGCCACCCACTCCACCAAAAAACCACGTACTGGATTGATGGCGCCAAGAGCGCTGAGGTGGCCGATCTCAGCGCCAAGATCATTGGCGCTGAGATCAGGCACACCGCAACCCACACCCTCCTTGTCTTAGCGTACACCGATAAGTTTGAGGTTCAACGCCAGAGGTTATGGCGCTGACACCCTTCACGCCGTTTCCTCCCCACGGACGCCGTTCAATTATCGGCGCCAAAGACGCTGACGCTTACGTGTTCGACATCAGCGCCAAGCCCTATGACGCTAAGCTAAGGGTCCATTTTTGGTTAAAGTTTTTTTCAGGGTTTATTTGCGAAATAAGTTTTTAAAAGGGCCAAACAGTAAAAAAGGGAGAAATATGCCACGGCTGTTGTGCTGTGCACCGCAAAGCACACATTCAGACGACACGACACAATTCCGCACATATACACAGATGGACGGTTGGATTCACACCCCCGAGACCACCCCATTTCGAAATTCAAAATTCGAATCGCCGTCACAACGGCCGCAACTCCCTCCTCCCCCCTTCCCCTTCCCAACCCCACAGCCAAACACCTCCATATAAACCCCCTCCCCCATCGCATTCCAATTCCAATCCATTCGATTCCCCCCAAATCCTCCTCCCCAACGCAGCAATCCGAAGAGATCGTCGAGATAGTCACCGGAGGGAGCCATGAGGAGCGGCGACGTGAAGTCCTTCTTCCGGCAGCAGAAGGCCCACGCCGGCAGCGTCAAGCCCACCGGCGGCGTCTCCAAGAAGGCGGCGCAACCGCAGCAGCCTCGCCACCACCACAAGCCTGCGGCGCAAGGTAATCCTATCTCGAAACTATTCGTTCGATCGATCGATCGATTGATTTGCGTCTCGTTGGTTTCATCGATTGATCGGTCTCTGTTCGATTCCATCCGATGTGTTTTTGCTGCGGCCACAGATCTCGATGGCGATGCGGAGGACGCGATGAGGAGGACGCGCGTGGAGGAGGAGGAGGAGAGGATGGGTCGGGAGTTCGACATGGACATGCGGTACGGTCCCTGCCTCGGCCTCACCCGCGCCCAACGATGGCGCCGGGCCGCCGCGCTCGGTCTCGTCCCGCCGCCCGCCGTCATCGCCGTCTGCTCCGACGACCAGCCATGCCTCTGGGAGGGCCGCGTCTAGGTCTAGCAGCTTCCGATCCGGTTCCAAGAAATGGCATCAGTTTGTGTTAAGTAGGAACAGCCGCTCTTCTGATTTTTTTTTTCCAATCTGCCACTTCTCGTGGTGCTTGCATCGCCGGTTCAAACCGCTGCCGGATGAGTCAGTTATCTTGTGTTAATCTGGTATTCTGATGTCAATCTCCCAGATACCACTCCCCCGGTGATCTCTCAAAAAAAAAAAAATCTCCCAGATAGTATGGTCTGTGATGTTATCATTGTACTCAACTATGGCATTTTGATTGGATTAATACCAAATCATGATAAATTAGTCCAAACGTTTCATTCCTTAGTATGGTTTGTTGTGGCTTTATTGTGGCATAGAAGAGGTCACCTCAGTTTCACAAGGCACTAAATTGATATCTGCACACGATCGAACTGTTGATGCTAGCGAAAAGAAGCAGCAACTGCATCTCAAAACTGGATTCATATATCGTTGTTTGCAATATGTCCGAACCCACCATTCTTGTGTACTCGTCTGAAATTACGTCTTTCTCCCGGTTGGTATTATCCGTGATGTCTTCATTATAGCAACTAGTGCTTTTTGGTTGGATTAAATACAACTCTAAACCATGGTAAATTAACCCAAACATTTCATTCCCCTAATCTTGATTGTTCTGGGTTGGGTAGTGCAAGAATCAAACACAATTGAATCGTTGGTACTGGGAAAAGGAACCAACATCTGCATCTCATAATTGGATCCATAAATCGTTCTTTGCAATATATCCAAATCCACCATTCCTGTTATTACATTACAAGCACGCTTACAAAGGCAATATCGAATCAGGACGAACGAACATAGGTACACACAAATGTAGCATTAGCAATGTCAAATGTTCTTTTTTATGTCTGATATCTAGAACAGTAAGCTCTATGCCAGTAAAATAGTTTTGCAAGTAGCCTGGTTCCTCAATCGTCCATGTAAAGAACTCAGTATCCATGTTCAGTTCCGTCCCTGTATTCTTCTCAGTAAGGAATAATTGATTCGATGAGCTCCTGGAGTGGAGCCAGCTCCTTCTTGTCAATCAGGCCAAATTCCTGCACAACATACCAACAGTTAGGGAACATGTAATTTTTGCTTTCCCCTGATTTGAGATTGCCTACATCGTGATCCTGGTAGGTAACGAGTTTACAATGTACAAAAACACACGGGACTTACAGTTGTAAACAGAATGAAGTGCTTGAAGCATGTGTTAAGATGAGCCTCCTCCTTGAGGCTGACAATCTTTTGAAAATGGGAGTGATATATGTGAGCATATACACGGAACAAACGCTTGAAAATTGTCTTTACAACCTCCTTGAAGTTTGGCGGGAATGGTGTACCTAGTGAAAGGAGAACAGTTATGAGAAGTGTCAAAAATATATGAGTAGAGCCTGCACTATTTCGGAAGTTATGTATGACCATTCCAACATCAATTGTTTGTGAGAAACAATGGTTAGTTGATTACCAAGCTTTTGGGGAAATATAGATTCATCATCAAGTTGGCCTTCAATCCAGTCCATTAGGTATTCCACATATTTTGGTGCTGACACTTCTATGGGCTTCTTTATCTGTACACCATCAGCCCATCTGTACTCGTACCTGCATAAATTCCATGTTCCTGTTGTTAATTTGTTATGACGTGACCAATAAGTAATTCTCTACAAAAATGAACCAGGAGCTTGTGGACATGACAAGTCCAATTTGTAGAAGTTGGAGTATAATACAAAGTCACCTATAATTGGTGGAATATAATGCAAAGTGTTCTTGGAAATTTTCGTTCAGAAAAGGGTCCATCATGCTTGTCCATTTAGTTAATGGTCAAGCCTAATTATACCTTGACAAGTGGAAAGAAGCAAAGCACTGAAGGCAGGCTAAGGACAACGTAAAAAAAAAAAAAAAAGACATGAGGCATACTACGTTACATCGTGAACCAATGCTTCCAAACTACCAAACCATATCCTAACCTTTAGCGCCCTAAATACTGGACCATATGGTAATAGCATAATAAAAAATTAAAATATGACAAGGTAATCATTTGCATTTAAAAGCAGAAAGTGATGGATTAGTTTATGCCTGGTTTCTCCAAAATACATTAGATATGCTGCTACAGTCCCTGAAGGCACTGACAGACTTCCTTTGCGTAAGATTTTTCTTTTGTCTTGTTCTTAGTCCAAAAAATCAGATTGATGGAGAAACATACTTTGGGCCAGCAGTCATTGTTGGGCAGCTCTCAGGTGTGCAGAATTCAGCGAGTGTGCCATACAGCAGGTTAACTTGGTTAAAGAAATCCACAGCTGAAAAAGAAAATATATGCGTTAGCTTTGACAAAATGACTGGGGATTCTACATTGCACGTTACGCTAAATCTAAAAACATAAAAATTTGATGGAAAACGTCAAGGATAGGAACATTACTGTTAACAGCAAGCCATTCATTGATATCTTCTCCAGGTGGCAACCTTACAGCTTCCCTAAGGTTTCCACTACCAAGAGTGGCATCTATGTGCTTTCGAAGCTGCGCCCCCTGCAGATCAAAAGGTAGCAAGTTTAATTGCATGTATAGCACGGAAGTCCTGTGGAAAATTCTGCTATATTGAGGACAGCTACAGAAATCCTTTACTGTAGCAAGTTTAATTGTAAAATACACTATGCCAAAACACGTGCCCATCTGAGGTGGTTATCGAATCTAGGATGTGCAGTGAAGATTGTGCCAACCAAACAAATAAAATACTAAAATTGAATTAACATTCTCAGGGTGCACTGGGGCATGTATTGAGCAGATTTCACAGGTGGAATTTGTAACGCACGCCATATGCCATAAGGTGTTAAATGAGGTAACAATACATCATGATATTTGAGGCTTTTCAAGCAAAAGATGTGATATATAAAATGTCAGTTCAAGATGTCAACTCCTGGAACCTGGAGATGCCAAAATGTTGAGTGCTTTGGAACGGTCGTTAAGTATAAGTAATACGTGGCAACAGTGAGCTAAAACCCTTTTTGGCCAGTTTTGAGGAAAAAAAGAGTTAAACCCATTTTTTGTTAAATAAACAGACAAGAAACATGTTGATCAAGAAAACACCAAAAAGAATGCCAAAAGAGTGGGATGGCCTTTGCTTAACATTCAAATAGGAAGTAAACGTCAATGACAAAGTCAAAACAGACACCTCTTAGTTTGTCCAC
This sequence comes from Leersia perrieri, assembly GCA_000325765.3. Lineage (NCBI taxonomy): Eukaryota > Viridiplantae > Streptophyta > Magnoliopsida > Poales > Poaceae > Leersia > Leersia perrieri. Next base: position 3,053,089 of record CM002486.1, on the reverse strand, counting down.
TAGTGGAGAGAATCATTAATTTCAGTTAAAATCCATCACCAATCCATTTGCATCGCGCGTTTCACATTAACCTCATCAGATGAATTACACTAGTACTGACTAATACCAATCCAGTGACAATCCTCGATTTAACCTCATCAGATGAATTATAATAGTTCTGACTAGGAGTACTTCTCAAGTGACATAGCTAGAGATGGTAAGAACTCAACACCTAGTCATAACTAGACCCAATTTGATGGCCTGAATCGAAGCAAAGCAGTTTGTACACAGGTCAAGCAATGCTAGAACACCCTAAATTGGTGTAATTTGGGCACAATTTGTTATTGTTGGTACCGATTACCAAAGGAAAAATATTGTCTAGAAATTCTCACCTTGCTTCCTGACGGAGCACTCTTCTTGGGACGGAACGTCTTCTGGTTCCTGATTAAAAGACACAAAAGCTCATCAGGCTGTTGCATCAAAAAAAAAAAAGAATTAAGCTAAACAGAAACGAAATTGGGCACAGCTCGGCATGATCTGATGCACCGGGGTTGCTTTTATTGCCAAAAATCAAGCTCAGAGAAAGGGAATCGAGCATAGCAGGAGCTCCCATCAGCTAATTCTAGTTCTAGGGCTGCAACAAGGAAGCAACCAACCAGCCAGCCAGACTGCTAAAGTAGAAGTGCGCGAGCAACAACCATCTCCCGCGACGGATCCCGCCGCGCCAACCCTAATTCCGGCCGCCCAGATCTCGTCGACCACCGCCGATTCCCCCAAAACCAAAAAACCGGAGCACACAGAAAAACGCTACAAGTACTACTGAAGATGAACAAGAAGGGGATGGTTCGGCTCGAGATCGCGAGAGCTCACCGGCCGAGCCCGAAGAGACTCATCCCTCCTCCTCCTCCTTTTCCTCCTCCGCTCCCGATCCGATCGAGGAAAACTCCTACTCCTACTCCGCCTCCGCCTCCGTCTCCGCCGCTGCTGCCGCCGCCGCGAGGAGAGAAAGAGGAAGAAGTGGGGGAGAGGCTACTGCGGCCGAAATGATTCGCACGCACGCGCGGCTGCTGAGCAGAGTCAGGGGGGAAGCGGCGGGCGAGGCATGGGCAGGGGGATGAGGATCATGGGCCGTCGGATCGGTGGAATGGACGGTGGATTGGGGAGGAGGCCTGGCCTGGCTGGCATCCATGATCGATCGCTCACGGTCACGGACACCCGAGGAGATTCCCCGAGTCAGATCAAGATCTATCTTGGTTTGTGTTTTGCTTTTCCATGTGGTTTGTGTTTGCTTCTCCATGTGCTGTACCACCACGTACACATGTTATGGATCACCGCTTTTTTTTTTATCCAAGCTATTGGATTATTGCAAACTTGAGTTTAGCGGTAGTATAAGTTTGATTTATTTATTATGAACTCCTATGGTTATTAGAGCAATTACAAGCATGTTTAGCATGATCCCGAGCGATCCGTGTAAGTAACTAACTAACAGCATCTTCAGCGTGAAGCCAAATCGAACCATACACCAAAAATATTAAACTGTCCACGTTGTAGGAGTCGACTTGTATCAGTCAGAATAAAAACCGGACTCTATGTGGTAATCAAACTCAACCGCATAAACAAATATTTGTTTCTACTTTGAAAGTTGCACCACGCCGAGCGAAGCTATTGATTTAAGATATTTATTTCCACATGGGCCACACAAATCGGTGTTAGCGTTGCAGATACCAAACACATAGCTTTGGTTCGCTTTTCTGTGGCCAGTTAAACTGAACAATGGAATAAACACTAGGGATGCTCTAACAACTCATAACTTCAACTTCACATAAGTTCAGCCAAGAGAGCTAATGGGTGGTTGATCGGGCTTAGCGGTCGGTTTAAACAAGAATACTTCTAATCACAATAATTTACTCAGCACCTGAAAAAATCAATTATTTCTAAATTAATTTTCATTACTTTTAATTGAAATTCTTTATTACTTTCAAATGAAATCGTATTCGTTCCAAAAAAAATAAAATTATTTTTTCATTTGAATTTTTTTTACTACATAATACAGGGAGTGGAGGTCAACTGTCTAATAGGGGTGCCATTGGTTCGCTTTGCCTGGGGCTGATCAGCCCAAACAGCTGATGCATTTCAAGTGCACAAATCTAGTCACAACCAAGCAACTGCTTAAGCCAATACATGCCAAGTGACCGTGGCTAAGCCAAAACAGCAAATCAGTGGGCTACTGTTGAAATGCCTAAACAACAACTGCAAACCGACCGGAGCCTAGCTTTTTCGAAGTTTCAATATGACATGTGCGTTTTGTAATGACTAGTACACTTTTTGTTTATTGGACCTAAACTAGGACACAGTAGTCATGGTTTATGATATCACTTTTACCTTATATGTTTTCATTTTTCTTTTCTCTACAAGTACAACCAACAAGCACATAGGTGATGTTTAAAAAAGTTGTGTATAGCAGATTGCGGTGTAGTGATGAGATTCTTTTTCTACGCAAGTCATTTTGAGGAAAATGACTTGTGTAGAAAAAAAATATGTAATCAGAACCTTTCACTTCTTCCACCGAGCAATGTAATTAGGACCTTTCATTGCTTCTTCCACTGAGCAAGTGCTCCAACCAATGTCAATAGCGACGGAGAAGACAAAAGTACAACAGGCTGCAAATGAAAAGCCAAGAAGCGAACCCAAACAGAGCCTCTGCAGTAGAGGTTGAAGCTTCCATGGCCAAACAAGCATAGCACAATCGCCGATTTTAGAGCCATCGCCAATACCCAAATGAGAGGATGCCAACCTGGGGAAAATGCTCGTTAGGAGATGGAGAGGATGGTCTGCGGAACCTTGATGGGTGTAAAACTGGAAAACTCCAAGGCACTGACTAGCAAGACGTCAGTGAGGAACCCAGCGATTTTCGAGCGAGTGACCCTCACCGGAGGTAAATCCAGCAGAGACTATCATAGCCGGACCACTAGGAAAATCAAGATTGGATGCCAACGACCTCGATGCACTACACAGGAAAGAACAGAAGAGAGAAACAAAACAGGATTAACCCGACTCTACTACTTAGACAATAAGGGGTGTTGACCCCCTCCCTCCGGCGACAAGCCACTGGATTGAGAAGGAAGAGGGCCCAAAGAGGATTCGCTGTCGTGGTGGCTTTTTTTTCATGAGAGGGAGACCTCGATTATTTTCTCCCTTAACTGCTACTCCATCTCTATGTGATACTATTTTGTTTGTTCTAATTATATATGGTTATTGAGAATTACTACGGTCCAGCAGAAAGTACCGTCTGGTACTGGTACTGCCCAGTACCAAATTAATTTATAGTTAGTAAATTAAATCTGCCCAATACCTATCAGATGTGCAGGGACGTCGGTTGTTGTGTGATGGTGTGAGGTTCGTCTCATGAGGCTCTATTTCTTTCTTTCCGATCGTGACCTCATTTATTCAATGGGCAGATTTAATTTGGTACTGCAAAATACCAGTACCAGTCGGTACTTTCTGCTGGACCGTAGTAATTATCATGGTTATTATCATGGCATACTGCATTTCACAAGCTCTACTATATTTTTATAGTTATTTTCTTGCAACCCTTTAAACATATTGCAACTTTTTTTCTCACGCAATAGTCAATTCCAACAAAGCTCAAGCTTAGATTTACTTTACATCTCAAATTATCAATTTAACGTGCAGAAATGATAGCAAAGCTTCATTAAGTTTGTCATGTGTTAGAAAACTCAAACCAACCCTGATGTATGACATGTAAACTGCTGCATCAATATTGAACATAAATTCATCATCCCCACCTTGCCTTCTGTCCATTATGGGCTATAGTAATTTTGTTACCTTTTGAAGTAATACTGATTAAGTATTTTTTTTCAGACTTAAGTGGTTCTTAACTTTTGCAAATGAAAAAAGAAGTATCACAAAGAACCCCACAAATTTTGCCAAAAAATGCTATGCAGGCACACTAAAAAAATCTAAGATGTTGAAGAACATATGTGCTTCGAGATGTGTCGGCGTATTCTAAAATAAAAAGAAAAGAACTATATATGCTCCGAATGGATTGACGACATTAGCCAATGGCGGACCAGGATTTTCATCCTGGGTGTGCCCATAATCAGCCAAATCAAAATGATCAAGCACAAAAATATAGTTAAGTCAAAATTTTTCCAAACAACAGTACAAATAATCAAAATGATGTCTTAAATTTGCAAAATACAGTAAAATAGTTAAAGTAACTCATACAGAACACAAAAGATAAAATCTAACAATGCCCTTCTCTTCTTCATATCTGATTAAATCAAGTGTCTACTGCCTAATGCCTACAAATAAGTCAATCAGAAGGACACACCTTCTATTTTTTTTGACTAGTTGATTTTCCTCACTTCATAAAGATTCAAAAGAGTGAATCAATGACTAAATTTGGAGCCATACGAGTTTTCGAGTCTTCTGTCTTGGCGAGTTCGGAAAAATAATGAGAAAAGAAACCTGAAGCCGAGCTGCCTAGAATCTGCTTGCCTGTGAGCCTATCACCGGTGCTCGGCGGCCGGTCTGCCACAATGCCGCCATGCTTCCCACCCCCAGCAACGTCGCACAGTCGTCGTCTAGTCCTGCCTCGGTGCTGCCGCCCGTCGCACACAGCCGCCAGCCCGCCGCGCACCGCAAGATGCCGCGGAGCCGCCACCCGCCGCACACAGCTGCCGGCAGCATGCCGCCTAGTGCTGTGGCGCCTGCCGCCGAAATCCTAGGGAGCAGCCGCCGAATCGAGACGAGAGAAGAGAACTGAGGAGAGGAAGACTGGAAGAGCGTCAACAACTCACGACTACACCAAACACGGTCTGTCTCCGCAATGATTAAATGAGCTTTTGATTCCTATAATTGAGTTAACAAGGTACACCTATATGATGATTTGGCCTAATACGAGGAGTACATACCAAACTTTATATTTTTTTGGTTGTGGCAGTGCACCACGGGCACCCCCCTTAGTCCAGCAATGACATCAGCTGATCCATCTCTGATTCGTCTGCAGCGGAAGATGATCCCATGATTCGATGAATCATTTTGCTGAATTTTTAACAGGCTTATGGAACTCGACAAAAGATTAGTATGTTGGTTAGAGACATAGAGTGGAGTTTTCAGTTCAGCCGATGCTGCCAGGCTGGATACAGTTTTATGTTTGCTCTCAGCTGTAGAATAGCTAAAAACCTTGAAACTATCAGGGCACGCAATGGTTGTATTTCCATTTTCAACGGTTTATGTACTTTGAAAACCAGCAAAACAGGGGTTTATGTACTTTGAAAACCAGCAAAGCAGGGACTATCGTAGCCTGACCACGGGGAAAATCGAGATTGTCCATGCACCACACCGATCGGTCGAGGTCACATTCTGACTGATCTGCATTTGTTCAGGGAAGGGAGACATGCATTTATGTTTAACTCCTGCAATAAACTCTGTTCATGCTAATCTCGGTAGAATTTATGCATGATTCTGAATTGTAATGGGTGATGACAGTAACTGAATCTTTGAGTTGTGAGGCATTCAGGGCTTGTGTCTCTGTCTATTTGGGAATTGAGAACTCAGTCTGAATAATGGTTCATGCTTTGCATGCAGAATTGCATGTGCTACTTGTTATGCAGAATCTAGTTAGTAGAAGGAGTAGTTCTTTACTTGTTCCAGTGATTACCTTATACAAATTCTTAGTTCCAAAAGTTATCAACAACCGGCCGAAGGACGAGCCACTGAGCATCCATGGAGTCGTCCTTACTCTGTAAATGCACTTCTTTGAAAGAACTGAACATTCCCTCAAAAGAAAGAAAGAAAGAAAGAACTGGACAAATTCATTTGGTTTGCAGAAGATGTATAAATATTCAATAAGAAAGTTCAAAAAATCAGAATTCGGTTTTTTATGTCTTTTGTCGACTCTAGTAAAATCCAATCCTGAACATGCCGCGTCTCATTTGAATTGAGCAAAATCTCACATCTTCTCTTCAAGCTTAACCCGGGTGAACGTCGATGGCTGACCGCCACGGGCCCCACTCGTCATTGACTGGGCGCAGTGGTTGACTACAGTTAACCCTGGACCCACCTATCAGATAGCGACCCGTGCGTCTCCGTGTCTCCCGGAATTCTTCGCCGACGCTTTCAATTGCGCCGAAACGTAACCGCCGTAACAAACTCTTCCCCCACGGCTAGTTGCCTCTCTCGTCTTCGTCTTCCTCCCCTCGCCACGCCACCTCTCGCCTTCGTGGAAATTGGAATCAATGGAGTTTTTCCAGGGAGTGGAGTTCGTGCGGCTGCGGAGCTGGGAGCACGGGACGTACGTCACGGCCGACGAGGACGGGCGGTCCGTCCTCCTCGGCTCCGGCTACGCGCGCGGCGCGGTGTGGGCCGTCGAGCCGCTCCTCGCCGCGGGGCCGCCTCCCGTGCTGCACGTGCGCTTCCGCGGCGCCTACGGCCGCTACCTCGGTGTCCCCGGCGCCGGCGAGCGCCGCTGCGGTGGTGGGTGCGGGTGCTGCTTCCCTCTCCCCTCCCGCTGCTGCTTGCTCGGCGCCGCGCAGCTCGACCGCGGCGAGGAGGAGGTCGGCGTCCTCATCTGGCGCCCGATCCGGTGCGCCGACGACGTGATCGCGGACCACGACGCCCGCGGCGTTGTCCTCCTCCGCGACGGGGTGTTCCGCTACCTCCACGGCGGCGGCGGCGTCTCCGTCGACGGCAACGTCAACGACGACACGACGCTGCGGTGGGAGGTGGTGGCCGTCCCCCGGACTCACGACATGCCCGATCTCCCGATCGAGGTTCCTGATTTTGTGAGTTCCTCTCTCCCGATCTCTCCTCGCGATTCTCGTGTTCGATCGTTTTCTCTCGTCTCATCTGCGCGATTCTGACTGTAACTTGGTTGATTTGGTTCAAATTGTAGCGATTCCTGATTCTGATGGGTTCAGAGCGAGATTACTAATTTCTCTGAACTGAAATTACTCTTCCTGATGCATATACCATTCTGTTCTGTGTGATTTTGTGCAGCCCTAACTCTGGTTGATTTGGTTCTGTGTGAAGAGATTACTCTTCCGGGGCAATCTCTTCGTCAGGGCGTGCTTCCCTCGTCCTCTGCAGCGGGAGATCCGGTTCGTGGCGGCCAACGACGACGGCACCATCGCCGCCGGCGAGGAAGACTGGACTTCGTTTCAGTTCACCGGGAGGTCGGTGGGGCGCCTGACGGCGGAGCTCGCGAGCCGTGTAGGCTACGACGTCATGGCGTGCGTCTGCGCCGGCAATCATGGGGCAATCACCCCTCTCCTCATCGACCTGCCTCGCAGCCGGGAGACCCTGCGCATCGTCCTTCTCAGGCACAGCACGCCAGGTATACTTCTGAATTTCGCCGTGGAAATGCAGGTCTCTTTGTTTGTTCAGCACTTCAGATATTCTGGTATTGTTTGTGATTTTGTTGAATTGTGTAAAATTCAGTCCTGTGTTTTCTTGTTGAATCGTGCCTGTCTGAAGAGCTATTAATGTAGTTCTTCGTTGTTTGTGACTCTGTAGAATTGTGTAAAATTCAGTCCAGGTGTTTTCTTGTCGAATTTGTGCCTGTCTGAAGAGTATTGTAGGGCAGCAGAACCGCAGAAGTGCTTTTAATGTAGCTCTGAATTTTGCATGCATCAGTAGTGATTATTGGGAATCATGTGGGCGGTGTTAGTCAGTTCATCACCGTAGATTCTGGATTTTTCTCAATGCACTTCTGAATTTTGCCATGGAAGGAGCGGATGTATCGTGCATGTGGTGGGTTCTGTTAGTGCAGAACTGCAGATCGTCCGGTTTTCCGCGATGTGCATTCGTGGTGCCTATGTTGAATTTGCGTAAAATACAGTTATGTGTTTGCTTGTTGAATTTGTGCATGTCCGAGGAATACTGTAGGGCATGAGAATTGCACAACTGAAAATATACGCATATGGAGTTATCTATAGAAGTGAAATTTATGTATCAGTAGTGATTATTGGCAATCATGTGTGTGCAGTGTTAGTTCATCACCATAGGTTTTCATGTTTTCACTAAAGGGCATTGCTTCTGCTTGTTCTGGATTTTTGCGGAAATTGCAGTCGCGTGTTTGCTTTGTTGAATTAGGATTTGTTAGAAATTATTTGAGGAACTTTCTGTTGATGGAATGTATGTCAGGCATCAGCAGAAAATTATATGAAATTTGAGACTTTTGGTATACTCTGTGTTCTTGGGTGAAGTAGCTGAATTTATATGGATATTGCAGATATGCTGACTTTTTTGTCACACCTAAAATGGATGGTCTGTAAGCAGTAGAAGCCTATATTATCTGCATATATAATGGATACTGCATTCAATTTGTTCTGAAATGATCCTATCAATAATAGTGTGTTAGATTCGACATCCTATTAGTACTTAACTTGCACTGTTTTTACTTCATGTGTATCGCGCTGTTTTTTTTTGGACGGGTGTATCGCACTTTTCTCATTGGGCGCTTGTGTATCGCACTGTCTAACTTCGCTATTTCTCTGCTACATTACAGGTTATGATCAGATGATATTCCCAGACATGAATGCGTTATACGAGGTAGCAACTCCCACCATTCAGTAAATCCTTTTGTGCTGAACTTTTGATAGGCTCACAGAACTCGACAGAAGATTAGTTAGATACATACAGAGTGGAATTTTCGATTCAGTTGATGCTGGAATACAGTTTATGTTTGTTTTCAGCTGTAAAATGGCTGAATATCCTGGAATTCAGTGTGTATGATGGTCAAATTTCCATGGTTATATGTAGTACGTACTCTCAACGAAATATTGGTTACGACTTACGAGGGCATATGATTCATGTCTTGTATATAACTAATGATTGATGACAAGACAAGAATGTGCTTAACTCCTGAGATATATCACTGGTCATGGTAAACTAGGTAGGAATATGCTTGATCTTATGAATTCTGAAGCATTATGGGCTTGTGCTTGTCTGTCTATTGGGAACTTAAGAACTTTGCCGGTGCTGGTTTGCATGTGGATTCGCAGATTGCTTGACGCTTTTTCATGGCCATGTTTTGCTATATATTGATTAAACTTTATATTTATCGGTTTGTATGATGTTGCTGCAAAAGTAGTATCACCGAAAGTATCTTGAATGTCACAAAATGAACATGTAGAGTGTACCGTGACTTGAGGCTTCAGACATGAAGTCCGTACGATGGTCACATTTGTGTATAGTTGCTAGTGTTGGCCTGTTGGGCCACATGAGGTCGGTGAAGGCTTGGCCGGGCTTGACGCTGTTAAACGATGGGAAAGAGTCGCAAGCTCGACTAGTTGGCAATCAATTACTGACAACAATCGGTTTTTGCTTTTCAAAACTTTCAAATAGGAATAATCAAAATTTCAATATAGAAAGAAAAAGAACTTTCAAATGGAAAAGAAATAAAAATTAAAATAGAAAAGTAGAACAAACTTAAATGGGGGAAAAAAAATCAAAACTTACAAATAAATGATAAAAACAACTTGGAAAACTTGATTGTTGACGAAATATATAGAGGAGGGCGTCGAGGCACTTGTGGAAGTTCCTGCGCTTGGGGAGTTTAGTGTATACTAGGCCCATCAAATCCACATGGGCCCATAGGCCCATGTTATTCCGAAGAACCTCCTTCCCAGGCACACAATTTTGAAAGTTTTTTTGCTATGCCCTTCAACATGTATTTCTCTTGGTCTGTCACACTTCGTTGGTGTTGGACGACGGATAGGTTGAGCAGCCATGTCATGCCATATGATGGCCCACCACATCCCAGTCGACGTGTCATCTGCGATCAGAACAAAGAGACCATTTATCATCTACTTATTCATTGCTTAGAATCAAAATTGTTCTGCTGGTCAATCCTAATAACAGCAGTTGATCAACCACACTGCCTTCTCCTTGGCAATGACATAGTACATTCTAAATTGGCGGAGTGACATCAGAGCTCGCATCACCAAGGATCACCGAAGAGGGTTTGACACCATTGTGATCCTTGTTGCCTGCTTGATCTGTAAGGAGCGCATCAACATGATCTTCAATAGTCACTCAAGAGTGAGTACAATGATAGCTATTACTTTCGTTTCAGCGTTGGTTAGTTACATTGATAAAAAAGGAGAGTGAGTACCATGATACTCCCTTCTTTCCTAAATGTTTAACGCCGTTGACTTTTTTTTATATATGTTTGACTATTTATATAATTATTAATTATTTTTATATCATTTAATTCATTGTTAAATATACTCTTTATTTTAATAAGATAAACAGTCAAACGTGTATAAGAAAATCAACTATGTCAAACCATTTAAGAAAGGAGGGAGTATAGTTTTAACACAAGCCAACGACGAAAAGCGACCAACTAGAGAAGAGAATGATGTCCACAGTCGTACTTGGGTCTCCAGACCAAAGAAATGCACAGCCCATCTACGCCAAACAAAGCCCATACACTATTTCCATTTTTCAGGCCAGACCAACTGGCCCATCAGCCCATCTGCCCATATAACGCCACCTTGCTGCGTATCCCCCTCACACCCAAACCCTACCCACACGCGGTCACCTATAAAATCGCTCCTTTCCATCCCCTTCCTCCTCTCGCGCCGCCACTCCCCTTCGCCTACCTCTCCCCAACAAAACCCTAACTCCTCCTCGCCGCCGCCGTCGGAGCAGCAGGTCGCTGCTCCTTCTCCACCACCACCACCAGCCATGGCGACCCAGATCAGCAAGAAGAAGAAGGTACGCGCGCACGCCCGCACCCACGGAACAGATCCCCCCGCGATTTCTCGTTCTGCGCTTCGATTTGAGAGTTGGTTCGATCTGATTTGGGTTTTGTTTGGTGCTATGTGCAGTTCGTCAGCGATGGCGTGTTCTACGCGGAACTGAACGAGATGCTGACGAGGGAGCTGGCCGAGGACGGGTACTCGGGCGTGGAGGTGCGCGTGACGCCGATGCGCACGGAGATCATCATCCGCGCCACGAGGACGCAGAACGTGCTCGGCGAGAAGGGCCGCAGGATCAGGGAGCTCACCTCCGTCGTGCAGAAGCGCTTCAACTTCCCCGAGAACGGCGTCGAGCTCTACGCCGAGAAGGTCGTCAACCGCGGCCTCTGCGCCATCGCCCAGGCCGAGTCCCTCCGCTACAAGCTCCTCGGAGGCCTCGCCGTCCGCAGGTATATTAAACCCCCTTGAATTCCTACTTCTCTTAGTTACCATGTCGATGTCGGGATCTTGCCTGATGATGCGTTAGTTTAGTTGCTCATGCGCTGATGTGATAGCTACTTGTTTGTTTGGATGAATCATACTGTGCATAAGAATTGGGAATTGTAGCACACTAGCACTGCACTGCTTATTTATTTTGTCCTGCTCTCTGCCAATGTTTGTGGGATATTGGATACCGGTGCATAAATGGAATGCTGCTCCTTGAAGCAGTGGCGGCCAGACAACCGTTGAGATAGATCCACAGATAAATGGCTGATGTGTTGTTTGTCTACTAATTCTATCTCACATTTTCATTCTGTCGTCTAGGATAGGATGTTTAGTTTTTGTTTAGCCTTGGTGAACTGAGATCGCAACTCATAAACATTCTCCTATTATGGTGATATGATATCTATAGCTGTGATCTCATTGTCTATTCATTAATACATTTCACGTGCTAAAGCTTGATGATTAATTCAGTATGCTATTTATGCTATGGGTTTACGTACATCATATAGTGAGTGACTGTATTTTACTGTGATAGTTCCTGCACCAGAAATTAACTTAGTCCTGCTTTCCTTTTATGATGGTGGGATGATAAAACTGGTGCACAAATGAAATGCTGCTCTTGAAGCAGTGGCGGCCAGACAACCGTTGAGATAGATCCACAGATGAACAGCCTTTCTGTTGCTTGTCTACTAATTCTATCTCACATTATTTGTCCCATTATAATTCCTGTTTCTGGTCTGACCTTACTTTTTTGCTATGGAGTACTTAGCATATGCTTAATGCGAGTCTAGTTTATTCTCTGATCCATACCATTTTTCATGATTAGTAAATAATATTTCTTTTCTTCATCATGCTGGTTTTGTACCAACTTATAATGACACCTTGTGTTCAGAACTTTATGGTACCTAGTTAGTTTGTTGTTTTCTTTTAGATGTCATTTTCTCTAATATGTTTGTGTACATGGCAGGGCTTGCTATGGTGTTCTTCGCTTTGTTATGGAGAGTGGTGCCAAGGGTTGTGAGGTTAGTTTGCTGTACACTTTGAAACTACGAATGCAAATTTGAATTTTATGTCCTTAACTGATATCTTCATGCTTATTCAGGTCATTGTGAGTGGAAAGCTCAGGGCCCAAAGAGCCAAGTCCATGAAGTTCAAGGATGGTTACATGATCTCATCTGGTCAGCCGGTGAATGAGTACATTGACGCGGCTGTGAGACACGTCCTCCTCAGACAGGTTTGTTTGGTCCATACTCCAGCAATGTTGACATGTTGCATCTTAATAACCTAGTATGTGTTGACTGAAACTTGTTGATTTGCTCTCTGTAGGGTGTTCTTGGTATCAAGGTGAAGATCATGCTCGACTGGGACCCCAAGGGCAAGGTTGGCCCGACCACCCCTCTGCCGGATCTTGTCACCATCCATGCTCCCAAGGAAGAGGAAGAGCTGCGTCCTCCGGTCTTGATCCCTGAGGCATAAGCTTATGAGATTTCACATCTTTTTGAAGCCATGGGCATGTTTGACAGTACCCCTTAAACGCCAGTTTGGCCTGTTCTAGCTAGGTCTTATGATAAGCAAGGGCAATGCAACAGTTGGTTACCTTAAGTTTTATGGACAAAGCTATGTACTGCTGGTGGTGTCATGTTATTTTTGTTTAAACTAAGTTTTGCCGAGACAAGTTCCATTTATATGTATGCCAAATCGTGCTTTGTACCGTCTCTTACAATTCTTGAGCGCTAAATGTCATGCTTCAAATATTACTAGGTTTGGTTGGAGATATGCCCTGTTGTTTCCATGGTTTGAAATACAGGACCTAGCAAGAAATTTGGTTGCATGTTCTTGTGAGCGATTATTGACGTCCTGATTGTCGGTCCGTATCCGCCAGGCTAGTAAAGATTGAAAACCATTTTTCTTATTTCTTTCGCTTTGATGGAGAATGCAGTGTCTGTCTGCACCCTGATTTTCTCTTGTTTTACGTGGACGTCGAACCATTTTTTGCTTTGAAATGACCTTAATTAATAACCCAATAACCTTCGTGTTCGTTTTCACTTTACAGCGCCCCAGCCTACTATATCCGTGTTCTTTTTTCGATTACAAAGCGACTATGGAGCGTCCGTGTCACCAAGACGTACTGATACTCGAATATTGGGTCAGTTACTCTAACACATATCTAGCAACGAATAAACCAGGTGCTATTGGCAAAATCAAGTATTCCTCGAACGAACTGGTCAGTCCTCCCTGATGCCAACATGCTATACAAATAACATGGTGTCAGCTATTTTTCTAATTATACAGGGTAGATGAGAATATAGGCTTTGCAACGCCATGAGAAACAAATTCCCAATCCCAGTTACTTATCTATCATGGCTATGGTTGGAGATTCTACTTCCATAACATACATGAGGGTCAGAACACAAGTGGGGTTGTGTCATCTTCCTCGACAGTCGAATCCGGCAAATCTGGCAGTTCCGCGCTGATGGAGAACTTCAGCCACCGTCTCTTCTCCACGTACACCAGGGCCGGCTGCAGGACGAACCCGACCAGCATTGCCAGGATGCTGACCACCATCACCTTAAAGGACGCGAGCATCATCACCACGACGATCAAGATGGTAGGGGGTATGATCATCAGGACAGCGCCGATGGTACCCAGTGGAATCTTGTAGGGGCGGGAGGCGTTCGGGTGGACCACCCTCAGCTTGATGAAGGCGATGAATTCCAGGATCATACCGAAGCAGTAGAGGTAGTTCTCAGCGGCGATGATCTCCTGGAAGCTCATCCAGGACAGTAGGACGACACCAAATGCGGAGAACAGGATGCCAATCAATGGGGTTCCGTAGCGAGACCTCTTGGCGAAGAACTCCGGGAGCATTCCACGCTCAGCCATCCCGAGAAGCTGGTAAGAATCACTGCTCATTTCAGTAACGAAATTGCCCATGTTGGACAGTGCAGCAGCTGCTTGAAGCCACGAGTGCAACCAGAAGCCACCGAGAATCCTCGCAATGTCTGAGAAATATCCGTCAGTCCAGTACTCCCGAACAACTGGAACAGCTGCTGTACAGGCGATCAGAGGGTAGAGGTATCCCCCGACTACCAAAACTAAAGCATAAGAAAGTGCCCTAGGGAGTGTTCTCTTTGGATTCTCAACCTCTCCAGCCAAGGTACTGATTGAATCCCAATAATTGAGGTTCCAAAACAGTGTGTTTAGATACAAACCCCAGTTCACATTCCCCAAGTCCATTTCAAGCCATCTTGAGGGTTCGATCCGCGGAATAGCTATTAATCCCATAACAAAAAACGGGAGGAGAGAGAATACACCAAGAAATACTGCCACCCAGCCAACTATTGTCAACCCTCTGTAGTTCATGTAAGTAAGTGCAACTGTGAGGATGAGCACTGCCATGGTCCTTGGGAGACCACCTCCAAGAGCTGGAATGCTGGACTTGACATAGTCGAGGAAGAGGACTGGATAGAGAGCATTATCTATCACACCACTCAGCCACTTCGCCCAGCCTTGCTGAAAACCCCAGAATGGCCCAAGAGCTGAAGAGACCCAGACGACGTAACCACCATTCTCAGGAAACATAGTGCCCATCTCTGCAGTAATCAGAGCCTCTGGGACACTCCATATCAGTGCAAACAGCAGAAATCCGACAATTGCTAGGAGTGGGCCAGCAGCCTTGACACTATCCTCAATCCCAAAGGGACCCCCAGAAACTTCATAGAATATCAGGAAAATGAGGGGGACCATGGAAACCTTTGGGATCCCATGGCCTCCCTTACGCTCTTCGCCCTCATTGACACTGCTGTACTTGATACCAACACAATCCCCCATGGGAAGACAAGCTGAATTTGCTCGTGTTATTGCTGTGTTCCTCAATTTCTGCAATAAGGAAGTTTAAAAATTAACACAAGTGTGATCCATTAAATGTAAATGATATATCTTTGAATATGTACAGGGAACTTGCAATAGATTTGGAATATTTATTCATATAAAAACAGAGAAGCATTGAAATTTTCAGAATCCCAAACTCACCCACAATTCAAATTTATGTTTTGGTAACTGTTGGTAACTATAGATTACTTGCCTGCACCAATAGTGCTATGACTAGCATTATGATCTAGTTTTCTATAGAGTATGATGATGTAGCCTAGTTTAGATTTTGAGGTTTCAAATTTCAAGCTAAGTGAATTACATACCCAGTAAAAAACGATTGTCATATCTGAGTTTTAAGTTTGACAACAAGAATAAGCTCAGGTGAATAATCCTAGAAAATTGTAGCTGCCAATAAGCTAAAAAATAACCTGGGAGCAGAGAACAGAAGAATTTGACTGTCAAAGGAACTGCATGACGCAAATAGCCTTGAAATTTATTGATGAGCACAACATAAGAAGCAAGCAAGAATTCTCTATGAGAATACTTAACTACTTAAGCATGGCAATGTATGAGCTTCATTATAAACTTCTGACCTAAGACAATCACCAGACACACAAGGGATTATATTGTCATTCTCTGGTCATCGTATCTGGGTAACATCTGGAGTGAAAGCGAGTTTCTACATCCAATTTTATATTTACATAATGGCATGACAAGGACAAAAAAGGAATGATCATTAACCAGTGATGAGGATGGTATAGTAAAAACAGAAATAAACAGTGGCATGAAAATGACAGCAACAAAACGGGAGGTTTATTCAACAACTAATCATGGAGATGGTATAATAAGAACTGAAATAAACAGTAGCACGAAAAGGACAGCCACGGAAATAAGTAGTTCAATTTTTTATTCAACAAACTATGAGTGCATAAAAAGATGTTACGGTCTACATTATTACAACTGAAAAGGCACATAAATATCCTTTAAAAAAACAAAAAAATACATTCACATGAATTAAAACAGCATAAAAAAATCGTCATATAGCAAAGCAATTGCATCCTACTATAGTTTCACCAGGCCAAGAGAGAACATATTTCCAACAACCGGAGTGTAAAAAATAGCAATGACCGCAACTTGCAGGCAACAATATGCAAGGTGGAATGCAGAAGCAACCTTCTCTCTAGCTGGAAAGCAATAATACGCAACCTGAAGCTGAAGGATTTATCGGTTTTCTTTCGATCAAAACATAGAATGGCACAGGGAAGCCAAACTAATTGAAAGCATCAGGATTTGATTCAGTACATAGCTATCCTGAAGTGAGCAAGACTACATCCATCCATCTCTTCGGGAGGAAAAGAAAAAAATAAACCAAAATAAACGCGGCATCTGTTCGTCACATGAAACTGGGGAGAGAGAAGTCATGAGGTCAACTGGATCATGCTGGATTCAGACTTGATCGACACAGAGCGCCCAAATTCAATCGCTCAGTGAAACTACTACCAATTCGCTCCCACCCATCCACCCCGAACAAAGAAGATCTGCGCGGGTATCAGCCGCATCCGCATCAGCAGCAAACAAAATCCCCGAGCATCCACTCAACAAATAATAGGAAAACAAATCCAAATTCCAAACACAGCACGGGGACATGCCACGCGAGCGGCGTGCGGGATCTAGCAAGGGGGGACGAAGAGCAGCTCACCATCTACCTACCGCGCGCGGCTGACGCGGCGGCCGTCGACGACATGCACCCACCCGTGGCCGATTGCGGTGTCCCTCCCCTCCTCCGTCCCTTCCCAGCGGCGGCGGCGGCCGAGCCCCTGCCTCTCCGCCGAGTGACCAGCTCGGCGGCGGCGGCGGCGGGGAGGAGGAGGAGGAGGAGGTGGCCCACCTGTCAGAGAGCTGGGAGGAGGTGGGGTTGGGCGATGTGAAGAAGACCAAGGAGGAGAAGAGAGGAAGCCAGGATTGATTGTTTGAGACGAGATGGTAATGAGAGGAAGTGGTGGTGCGCGCAACGCAAGTCACATGGCAAATAATATAGTCGCACGCACGGGGGACACGTGACGGGTACGCATCCATGCCGTCAGTTGCGGGCCGTTGGATCTCATCTCATCTTATGGTGCCGGTGTGGTGTAAAGCAGAAGACCAAGTCCAGCTCAGACTCTACTAAGTACTTCGTATAAGTGGCTAGGTTAAATACTATGTACTCGCTCTAAATACTCACCAACTACTAATAGCAAGTCTAATAACAGAAGCAGTACAGTTCCTAAGTGCTGCTATCCACGACATACTCCCTCCGTTTTTTTATATTTGACATGGTTGACTTTTAAGAAAACTTTGATCCATCTTCTTATTCAAAAAATTTATGCAAATATCATCTACTTTGACATGAGTTGTTTTATTATTAAAGAAATTTATAAGATGACTTTTGTTTTTATATATTTAATTAAAAAAATTTTAATAAGACGAATGGTTAAAGTTGAGTTTAAAAATCAACGGTGTCAAATATAAAAAAAAAATGGAGAGTAGAACGTTTCCTGTTTATATCAAGTCAAGATTCTTCAAATTTGATTAACTTTTATATAAGTATATATATCGATGTTGTCGGAGCTGTATGAGCGCCTTGCGTCAGCGGTGTCGATGATAGGGTGGGCGTCGTAGATGAGCGGTTTCGTGCGTCATTACTAAACCCTATAACCGTACGTTTACTGTGTAGCGATGTCCATAAATATGGTTAGAAATATATTCGTTAGTGTTTTACCGAAAGCTAATTTTGTGTTACAACTTACAACTGCTGCATTTTATCCATAAGCTTGATCTTTACTTTGAGGAATTTTTGTCAAGCGTACATAGGGTATATTAACTGATATTATCGGGGAAATGATCACATATACGGAGAACGGAGTATAAAACTTTGCCATGTTGAATACCTTGTTGTTGATTACGCCATAACAACAGGGTGACGAAACATACGTGCATATCAAGCCAGAAGGATAGAACGGCGGTGGCTCATCTCGTCGAAACAAAAGTTTGCCGCACACATCACACAACTGCCACGTGGAAGCACGCATGCCACTGGTGCCGCCACGTCACGCCCACTGCTCCACCAAAGAATCCACAGATTTCCCATTTTCTTCATTTCAGAGGATTTTCACAGGAAAAACTAATCAAAGAAAAAACCAGAAAATTTTCCTTTACTGTTGATTTCTTCGTGAAAATGCAGGAAAGAATCCATCCACTCTAACCTCTTTTTTTTTCCTTTGAGTCAAACGAGACAATTAGCTACTAACCATGCCATCAACGAAGAATGGAGGAGGAAGAAGAAAGAGGAACAACGTCATGAACCACTAACCCATCAATCGACGAGGACGAACGCCGGCATCGACGCCTACGACGGCGGATCGAGACCGGAGCGGTTGCATGAAGACTGACGGCGGCGGATCGAGGCGTGGACGAGCCGACGGCGTTGACCGGAGAGGAGCAGATTGGGGGCGGGGAGAGGGGCGCGAAGCCCGACGGGGTCGGGGGCCATGCGGCGGCGCGAAGCTCGACAGGGTCGCGGCCGTGGTCGGCACGGAGATGGACGGGCCCGGGGTGTGGCCGATGGCGGCCGAGTGGGGAGGAGGACGGCGAGGATGCCGAGTGGGGAGGACGACGACGAGGATAGCGATTAGGGGATAAAAGTGAAGTTTACTGTTTATTTCCTCTCCTGTAATCCGAATATCTTCCATTTCTATATTCCTCTGTTTTTCAATCCTCTGTTTTACGACTACATTTCTATACTTCTCCTATTTTTTTCTTATGCTGCGTTTTTCATATCCTGTGAAATGAATAGGGGTAAATAAATTGTGAAAAAGAAAAAAGAAACGAGAGCAACGTTAACTAATTTGCTCAGAAAAGCCCACGATATACATCCGGCCCATCAATCTGTCACTCCCGGCCCATCTAACAATCCACACGAATGGGTGGGATGATCTCGGCCGTCGGATCTAGGGCTAGAGATTGACCGCGCGCGGCGGCGTCTCCCATATAAGAAGCCAACCCTACCCTCAAAACCCTCCTTCGCCGCCGCTCGTCTTCCTCCCCTCTCGCGCCGCTCCTCTTCGCCGCCCAGGTACGCCTCCTCCCCTCCCTATTCCCTCGCGCTAGCCGCCGTTCAGTCGAGAGACGTCGGGTTGATTCATTCCGATCTTGCTGCGCTGCGAGTTGCTGATTTCGCTGTAGCCGTAGATGTGCTCGGTCGCGCATTCTTGGTTAGTTTGTTCTGTTTGGTGTTGCTGATGTGAGGTTTGTGTTTGTGTTGATGTGTAGGTAGGTAAGAAGGAGAGGAGGAAGGGGAAAAATGGTGAAGCACAACAACGTTATCCCCAACGGGCACTTCAAGAAGCACTGGCAGAACTATGTCAAGACATGGTTCAACCAGCCCGCCCGCAAGCAGAGGCGCCGCATCGGTGAGCTAGCGATTCCCTGCTGCCCCTTCTCATCTTCTTACCTTTCTTATAGTAGCATTTGGTGATTTCGTAGTTGACCATTATCACTGCTGCCTGTGCTTGAATATTTCTTACGTGCTATGTTGAAATCACCAACTTTTATATATTCATTTGATGTATTTCCCCATCAGGCGACGTGACAATCTTATATGCTGGTTGGTTGATATCGATTCACTGTTATCCTTTATGTTATGCAAGGCATGTGCATTTGTATGCCTGTTAGGTCTGTTTGCTCGCAAATTTGTTTGTTTTTTTACCAGGCTCGCAAATATGTTTTAACCAACTGTTGCGTGGAAAATTGAATTGTTACTGGTCACTTTTATTTTGATTTGTCTACGGGGTGTATTCATTGTATCATTATCAATTCTTATGGACATTATTTATGACTTGATCTAGTTGTTTCTGATCCTCACCAGCTATGGTGAATTGATATGCGAATTGGGTTTTCTTCTGCATGTATTTAAACATAGATAAATCTTTTATTAATATTTGTTTCTCCCAGCATCACTGGTTTTAAACAACTTAAATTCTATTGTAGTAATCATCTGGGTTTAAATTAGCTTAAATTCAACAATATCTTTGCTCATTCCTTGTTTCACTCTTTTTTTTATGCATACATGATTATTACTATGGCAACCCTCTTACATTTCAAGCTGATGTACAGCTCGCCAAAAGAAGGCTGTGAAGATCTTCCCCCGCCCGACATCTGGTCCTCTTCGCCCCATTGTGCAGTGCCAGACCTTGAAGTACAACATGAAGTCCAGGGCTGGTAGAGGCTTCACCCTTGAGGAGTTGAAGGTGCTGTTTTTGTTGTTCCTCTATTTGTGTTGCCTTTGTCTGTGCTACTTCATTAATCTCTAGTATGCTGATACTCTTGGGCTGCTTTGTTAAATTTAATTGTCTGATTGTAGAACAGAGTTACGAAATTCACCGCTCCTGTCAAATCACCAAACAGTATTTAAGTTTGGATTAAGATGTTATAGCTTGACTGTTTATTACTTCTAGCAAATGCATCACCTGTAGAAAAACTATGTTTGCTGTATTATCCTTTTTATCTTTGTGCTGATGTTGTTTTCCTACAATTGCAGGCTGCAGGCATCCCCAAGAAGCTTGCTCCGACAATTGGAATTTCTGTGGATCACCGCCGCAAGAACAGATCACTCGAGGGGCTGCAGGCTAATGTCCAGAGGCTTAAGACATACAAGGCCAAGCTGGTTATCTTCCCAAGGCGTGCTCGCAAGGTCAAGGTATGGTGCAATTTGTTTTCCTTGCAATTTGTTAGTTGTCTTCTTGTTATGACCTTGATTTTGTTCTCTTGTGTCAGGCTGGTGACTCCACTCCAGAGGAGCTTGCCACTGCCACCCAGGTCCAGGGTGACTACATGCCTATTACTCGTGGTGAGAAGCGCTCTGTTGAGGTTGTGAAGGTTACCGATGAGATGAAGGCTTTCAAGGCCTATGGTAAGCTCCGTGTTGAGAGGATGAACCAGCGCCATGTTGGTGCCCGCCAAAAGAGGGCTGCTGAGGCAGAGAAGGAAGAGAAGAAGTGAAGTGTTCGGACATAGTATCTGCTTTGTTATATTTCAGCAGCTAGTGGTGGTGCTATCAGGGACTAAATCTAAATTTTGTTTTTGTGCTGGAAATAGAGACCAGCTTATCGTTTTGGTGTCATCATACCCATTCTGTTTGATATCTGGTACTGATTTGCATGTTCTGCTATCGAATGATATTCCATCCATGTGGTGTATCCTATTATTCTGTGCTGTGCACCTTCAGCAATGTTTGCTAAAATGCATTAGGCAGGTTGTACAATCTCTCTACATGCTTGTTCTGTATCCTAGTGCTTTTGCTGATCATAGAAATTCTACAAGCAGAGCTGCCTTGTTTCTTGACTTACTATGAAAACCAATAAGATTCTCCATGCAGTGCTTGATCTCCTATGTTATTTACCGGAATGATCGCTCTTTGACAATGTTTACATTACATTTTGATTGGTGGATGAGCTGTAATTTGTGAAATTATGCAATTACTAGGAAATTCATCTCCTTTTGAGTGGAAATTCATTGTTTCCATTTGACTGGAGCTTTGAGGGAATAAGTTGTTTTTAGAAAAAAAAGTAAAGGATTTTTTTTATAAGCTCTGTGGACCGTGACCTTGGAATCAATTGCTGGTTGGTGCTCTGAAAATAACATCAATGCAGAAAGATTGTAGCCTCTACTTGGCTGGCAATCTGTTATAGTTGTAAGGGCATGAGCAATGGAGGCCACTCGGGCCATGGCTCTAGGGATTTTCTTTTGCTGAATCTACGCATAGGACATGGCCTCCACAATGCAAATGACAGCAAATGGCTTGGTTGGGCCACAAAATACCTCTCATTCTGACAAAGCCATGAGCATCCTCTGTTTGACGCGAGCTTCCTAGCAAAGGCTGTCCCAGCATGCCCACGTCGGACAGCATCCGAGCTGGTGAGCCGTGGCCACACGCCACGTCCGCGCACTGTAAAAGGCCTAATGTGGCATGGCATCTGATCTGATCTAATCTTTGAGAAATATTCTGTGCCCACCATCAATAGCTGTGGCACTAGCCTCTTGCACCACTTGGAAAAGAAAGATTGATGGATTTGCTGCCGCTCTTTTCCGTTTGACTGATGCATTTATGCCCGTACATATATTATATGCTATATATATACAATTGTAAATTCAATCTACAACTTGTTTGTCTTGTTTTGCTATGCATGCATGGTGTTGATGCCCATCGTCTTATCTCTTTGGGCAACGGGCTCGAATCATATATCATTTGTATTTTTCAGCTCAGAAGCTCATCAGACAACCTGGATATATGTTTTTTTACCTTGACCATAAGAGGAACAAGCAGCTAGCTTGCAAAAACGAAAAAAGAATGAAGAAACAAAATGATAGGCATGCAGTATATGTTGATCACTGAATGAGCACATACTACTGTAGATAGCAGTTGGCCTAGATCAGCTTCTGCTTGCATGCATGTTACTACTACCAGTGGAGCGTAGATGTAGTTGTAGGTTATTAGTTGCTGCTCTTCAATGCTGGATGCCAAATCAGTTGGCTGCTGTCTACACCAAACTAATGCTTCTTCTGGTCCTTGTAAAAAATGCTTCTTCTATTGCAAGATAATTGCCTTAGTGCTGGACAAACAATGAATAAAACAAAATAGCTTGTGCATATAATCATATATAAGTAAATACAAAATTTTTTACTGAAGATCTCTCCAACAGTTAGGTTTTTATATGGAGGTTTTCTCAGATCATCTTATTTACCCTAGCATATAAATTATTTTTCAACAGAATTTCAGTTGTACAAAAGCAAAAAACACTCAACTTTTTCTTAAAATCAAAATTATGTTTCAGCACAGGGGCTTACTCTGAATTAGAAGAAAAGGCAGGGATTTTTTCGCTACACATCTGCAGAACCTCGCTATAAAAGAGATCCTATCTGCTCACCCCCTGATCGGCGCCGTCGTTAATTCCAAAGAAGTGAAGATCCAAGAAAAAATTCCTAAAACCTCCAAGCCGGCGCCATGGGTCTGCAGGTATACAGATCATTCCCTGATCCCACTAGCATTTTCTATCCGTTCCACGCGTAATCTCGCTAAAGATTAAATTTTTTACCGTCACATCCTCTGACCGCGGTTCATGCATCATTTGTTTGGATTGATTTGATCCTGGGAGTGAATTGTAGTGTTTCGTGTCGGCCTTAGATTTGGCCTAGAGCGATCTATATCATTTGGGATTTCGGTTCTTGGAACATTTGATTTCTAACTAGAATTTACGTGACCAGTCAAGATCTGTTGGGTGTTGGGTGTTGGGTTGTTCTTGATGCCGTTTGCCCTCCCGTCTGAGATCCGTACAGTAAGCGCAGTCTCTATGTGGAATCTGATGTGTCGTCATGGACAATCTGGGGCCTTACATTTGATCTGGGTGCCAACTAAGATCGATTTTTTAGATAATGGATTATATTAAATCCGGCCTCTACATCTTTTCGGGTGTACACAGCCAAACTAGATCTATTTTTACCTGCTATTACCGTGCATCTTTGTTTCTGATTCGTTCAGTGTGAGATGCAGTCTTCTTGGTTCGGATATTGCAGTCGTTCAGCGAATTGTAATTTGTAGATGCTTTACGAAGTAGAATTGGCCAAAGGTTTTGGTTCGAACTTGTGAAGAGATTCTTTGTAATGATTGTGATTGATATCCATTGCAGGAGGACTTTGAGGAGCATGCCCAGAAGGCAAAGACCTTGCCAGAAAGCACTAGCGATCAGAACAAGCTTATCCTCTATGGACTCTACAAACAAGCCACTGTTGGAAATGTGAATACTTGTATGTATATCTGTTAAAATTCAGCAGTTACTTTTGTTTTCTTTAGGCCTGTTCTTTTTTTTTTTTTGAGAACCTTTAGGCCTGTTCTTGATATGAAAACAATTGTTGAGTTAGTGCTTGGTCACATTAAGAAGCATGTGTACCAGCATGTGTACCAGCCTTTTTTTTTTGCAGAAGGAAAATACTGTCTTATTTGAGACAAAAGACCCAAATCTCTGGGAAGAACTGCTGATGGTTTACAATATCATATAGTAGTAGATAGGAAGATGTCCCTTTTGAGTCTTCTCTTGAAATTCTACAATTTAGAAAATTACTGCACCTAGCTTCTTTTATGACTGTCCATGTCCAGTGTAATATGAGCAACTTCTATAATATTTATCCATTGGTTTTGTGTCGAAAAGTGGAAGCCCTTACATGCTAGATGAGTAGATGTGTTATTCAGACATTAACTTTTACACTTCAATGCATTTGTCAATTGTCATACTTGCAAAATTGTATTGCTTCATTCAAACTTTTGACTCTGTTTTTTGCTTTCATGCCCCTTGTTGAATCAGTTAGTCTATCGGTGATTCTTCCCATGGGGATGTTGTATTAAAGAACTAGTTGATTACTGATCTGAACTTAATCTGCCTAGCCAATAGCTCTGCATATGAGCATATGTTATTTTGTTTACAAAGATATTTCGCAACGATTGAACAACCCTTGCTTACGATTTCCCTTCTTTATAATCTTCTGAAGCTCGCCCTGGTATGTTCAGCCCGAAGGAAAGGGCGAAATGGGATGCATGGAAGGCTGTTGAAGGTATGTGTCCGATATACTATCAGAACTATGTTTTGTTTTCGATTCTAGTTCTATTGCATATTTGCATTTGTTCTATAATGGTGCTAAACTTAACTTTTTGCAATCTTCACAGGCAAATCAAAGGAGGAAGCAATGAGTGACTACATCACCAAGGTGAAGCAGCTCCAGGAGGAGGCAGCTGCTGCAGGCTCCTCTTAAAATCTCAACTCTATGCTACATGGCTTCTGTCAGCTGAACTATATATGCTATCTGATGGGTATTTGCTGAGTTAGCCATATGTTATCAACCTGGGTTATGAACCATGTACCTCTCCATGTACTGTTGCATAATTTATCCATCTATCTATGAAGACTATTTATTAGTCATATGAGTTATAATTATCTTAAATATTTCACCTCTCTGCACTCCTGCATGTCCCAAACTTCAGTGAAAATCATCATATCCTGGATTCTAAGTTTCTAACTAAAAAAATACACCAATATTTGAAGAGCAAATCTTTGTCTTGGAAAAGAAATTGAAGAGAAAATATACTGCACACATATTAGAAGGCCAAAAACACATGTAAAAGATGCTTGATTGTTCATAGTTAGGTCACTGACACCGCAATTTCTAAAAAAAAATCTTAAATACTTCTCCTCTCTGCGTATCCTGGATCCTAACCCAGAAAGGACACCGCAGTTTGAAGAGCAAATCTATCTGTCTTGGAAAGGAAATTGAATACTATCTCCGTCCCTAAATGTTTGACGCCGTTGACTTTTTTACACATTCGATTTTCATCTTATTTAAAAACTTTTGTGAAATATATAAAACTATACGTATGTATAAAAGTATATTTAACAATAAATCGAATGATATGAAAAGAATTAATAATAATGTAAATTTTTTAAATAAGACGAACGATCAAATATATATAAAAAAGTCAACGACGTCAAACATTAAAGGACGGAGGTAGTAACAAATATACTGTTCTGAAATTAGAAGGCCAAAAACACATATATAAAGATGCTTAATTGTTCATAGTCAGGTCATTAACACTGGACTGCAGTCTGCACACACAAATATACATACTATTCAGTCATATTCATTCTACACATGCATGATCTCATCTGGCAATAGCAAGAAGCCAAGAAGAACCATATGCTCTGTTCTGCAAAAAAGAAAAGATGAAACCCTTTTTCTTCAGAGATGTCCATAGCCCAAGACCTGACCACCTGAGAAGAGATTGAGGAACAGCAGTGAAGCAGCAAGCAGAGTCCCAGGAATCCACCACTTAACACCCTCATCGGCGAAAATTGCACACAACACCAAGCAAAGCAGCAGCAGCATGTAGAATCCCAGCCCAGACCAGCATCCTCCGCCGCCGCCGCCGCATTCGCCGCTGGCGACGCCGTACCGGCCGTCACTCGCCGGATAACAGTATATTCCGGCGAAGTATGCAACCACCAGCAGAAGGATGAGGAAAACCATGATGTTCTGCAGCAGCAGAACGGACAGTGCCAGCGCCGCCGGCACGACTACCACTTCGCTCCGGCGGCTGGCGGCGACGGCGGCGAGCAGAAGGAGCCCGCCGGCGGCGACGAGGGAGATGGCATTCTCGGCCACCGTCTCCGGCAGGCTCGCCGCCGTGTCGTACCACTCCGTCAGGGTCTCGTTGTAGTTGATCCAGATTAAGGCCACAATGATGAGGAGTGGCACCACCGGAGATGGCCCGCCGCCGCCGATGATGCGGCGGCGGCCCGGCACCCACGCCGGCGACGAGGTTACCGGACTTCCCCAGTAGCTCATGATCACTTCTTCTTTGGGATTTTTTTTCTGCTTGTTATGATGCTTGTGTTCTTGCACTGATATAAAAGCTCAAGTTTTTTTGCTTTGAAGTGCTACTAAGTAGTAAGTACTGGAGTAGTCAGTTTTAAGTAGAATTAGCAAGTGAAAAGGTACAGGTTTGATAATGATTTGTTTATGAAATGTGGATTAGTGTTCATATGGTTTCAACTAATTTTAACTACCGACTTGTGTCCTGATGTCAATTGTCTTGGAATTTAGTTGAGCTAGGGACCTACCTTTAAACTGGTAGATGAACTGATTTTAGAGAAAGATGACATAACAATAGTGGTTTTTAGGTCATGTCATTTTCATGTATGTGTCATACTTTGTTTTTGTTTGGCTGGGGTTAACTGGAGCAAGCTTCTATTGCCTCCATTCAGGCTTGGTAGTGAGTTAGTTTGGCAACAGAAAATGATGGCTGATATCCTTTAAGTTTACCATGGGCTGCTTCAACCATTGAAAGTCAAAAATAGTAGTTGTGGGCTCAGTACAACTTCTTTTATTGCAATGTTTATCCAAAAATGTGGTGAAAATGCTCAATCACACAAGCAAAATGCAGATCATTTGAGAGTTTCAGATTAGGAAGTTCACTGAGTTCAAGCACACCACTTCATTAGCTGCAAGCCATCAAAGAGGGCATTTTCCTTTTGTATGTTTCTAGTCATTAGTACTCCCTCCTTCCCTAAATATTTGACACCGTTGACTTTTTGACACGAAATATGTAAAGTTATATATGTGCTTAAAAGTATATTTAATGATGAATTAAATGAGATAAAAAGAATTAATAATTACGTAAATTTTTTATATAAGACGAGCAGTCAAACATGTATAAAAAAGTCAACGGCGTCAAATATTTAGGGATGGAGGGAGTACACGGCAAGATGAAGCATATCTTTTAATAGAACCAAACAAACCCCATATTCTTATTTGCGAAATCATCGCACTATTGAGAGGAAACATGAAATTGGAAGCAATTCCAGAAAGTGGACTGCCTTTCAGTCACAATTGCGATGATCCAAAGATAATATAGACTCATAAATCAATCTCCCCTCATATAAGGAAATTTGATTAGTCATTTAGTCATCAGCCTCCAACACGATGTTTTGCCATTTCCCTTTTGATATTTTATCACTCAGAATTTCTTGCTAGATAACAGTGCATCAGCAATTTGCTGAACTTCTTGATACACAGTAAAAAACCTGTGAAGATATTAACAGCCTACTGAAGGCCATATACAAGCAAAGCCCCTACTCCAGCAATGCCGATTATCAAACTGACGATCACTGTAATAGGTGGAAGCGCACCACCGATTGCCTTCCCGGTTTCTGCATCATATTGCGCAAACCGCTTCTTTGGCGCATTGCATTGTGGGCAGCCATATTCATCAGGCTGAAATGGACAAAATAATTCATGAATACTTGGTTAAAATGGTTTTATTGGTTGTGATGCCAAAAGGCTGATTCTTTGTGAACGAATTGAAGTGAAACATGCCCTATCTTACCTGTTCGTCGAAAGGCTTGGGAAGGAAGTAGATGTATCCACAATCAAGGCAAATGTGTGTTGCTCTAGCCTGTGACAATCAACATCATGTGAGGCTTAAATTGGTAAGAGCAGATGGCTCAAGTCTGTAAGCAACACTACCTTCTGTGAATCAGTCAACTTCCTGCCAAATCTAGGAGGCGCTGGCCTTTTCGGAAGGCGCTTCACATCAACTTCTGCACCCCTGAAATTGCACAAAACGACAGAAGGAGATGAAATATAAAGAACTTGAAGGATCCAAAAGTACTTTCCATGAATATTACATATTTCTACTAGTATTGCCGTCTGAAACTCTGAATTATGAATACAGCTTCGCAATGAGTGTATGTATAATGTATATGACTAAGAAGTGATGAAAGATTGCAATGCTGAGGATAAGTGATTACCTGCTGACCACAAAGTAGACAGAGTCTGGCTTTGCCTGGATGGCTGTCTTGGTGAACCCCAGCTTATCTGCAGGCCACAATTCATCCCCAAAGAAGCTACTTGTGTAGAGCACCTGGTCACCTGATCTTAGGCCTGCTCTTGCTGCGTTCCCCCCAGAATCCACAGCCTGTGGCAACGCCAAATCAACAATCACTAGTCACTAATTACAGCCCTTCTGCATGGCAACCTTACACATACAAATCAATGAACTAATTTCCTAATATGAAACATATATTCCTAATTCCCAGATCCCATTTCCAAACTCTTTAACCAGTTAATTCACCGGTATGATCCAATCCATTCCTACAAGTTTGTTTGGAAATTTTTCTCCAGGAAATACAGTGAGTAATCTATCAATGTTCTTGAGACAACAATTCAGTACTGAATCTACACAAAGGGAAAAATAAAAACAGTACTGAATATTCCATTGGTGAAACATGGCATCATGCAGAGAAACATGTATACTGACAGTGATGACGACGCCACCGCCGGTCTTCTGGCCGAGGGTGAGCCCCAGCGGCTTGTCGACCTCCACCTCGATGTTCTTCGCCGCGCCGGCTGTCCTCGCGTTCACCTGCATCACCCTCCGCCGCCGCCCGCCGCCAACAGAGGCCACCCACCGCCTGTCCACCAGAGACAGCCCATTGAAGGCCGTCTTCTGCAACCATATCATCAACAATGTCCATCATAATAAAATTCATCATCATACATGATCAGTTGATCACAAGAAACAAGAAGATGAAAAGCATAAAGATTACTTACAGTTGATGATGAGAGGATGGAAGGGGGAGGAGAGTGCTGAGCTCTGACAATGGAGCAGTGCTTGGAGGGGGCAGGCACAGAGGAGAGTGTGGCAGCAGCCATGGTGGTGGTGAGAGGATGGCAGTGGAGGTGTGGAGATGGAGGGAGAAGATGGCTGCCATTTGGATGGAGATGGTGTGGCTAAGGCAAGAGTGATGTGTGTGGTTTCATGGCCTCAGAATCAAAGGGAGGGGGCCTTGTGGAAACTGTGAGCCTGAAACTGACAGGTAGGGGTGCATGCCACTCGCACTGAAACTATTACAGCTTGGAAGAACCATTGCCAATTGTTTGAGGTTTCACAGGAAACAAATCCATTTTTCATATAGAAGCCTGTGAATATTTGATGTTCTAAATACATTATCTCCAGTCTGCCCATTGATTGTTCCAAATGGACTAAAATTTATCACTCCAGTTTTGCTGTTGTTGGGCGACGAAGTACTACTATAATTCTTTCTTGACATTCTTTTTTACCTGGACACAGTTGGATGCAGTGATACATACTTGTTCTATCCTATGGTTTTTGTATGCAAGTATAGTTGAATACATGAAAATTATATTGTTGATAAAGAGTGCAACTGCAAACAGATAGGGCACCTTAGGAAAAAAAAAGTTGTTCAATCCAACTTGACACGGCCACACTCCGCCCAACAAACTTGTGGCATGTGAGAACAAACCAAAACACATGTCCAAAACGAAAAGGATGCACAGGGGACCCAGGACAGTGCACGTGTCTCCGGGATGATCACAAAACAGACAATAGATGAACAAGAGAAAGCACAAGAAACAGTGACCAGCATCGATTTCAGCTGGGAGGAACACGACTACATAGCAGATTAACAAAGTTGAGAACCATATCCAAGTATCCAACATATAGACTGCAATATTTGTTTCACACTGCAGGACAATCATGGGCAAAGCACCCATCTCGATTACTGGATCTACGTCCAATCTAAACCACACGGCTATACAAGAGATGTCTTTTCATTCCAGTACGTAATAATCGGATCAGTTGAAACATTGAAACTCAACGATCAATGTAGCTTTGGACTGCAGAATTGCATTGCTTCAGCTGCAAAACAATTGCACAGTCAAGCCAAAGTGAGAGTTACAGTAGGAGAAAAGTGTGACACGAATGGATGGGGTTCTAAGAGAACCTTTTCAAGAACGTGTTTTCCTGCAGCCAAACCGTCGTCCTTCTTCAAGAGTTCAATTCGAGCCTTCATGGCATTGTTTTTCTCTTCAACCTATGGTATTGTGTGAACATAAAGCATATCATCGGTTACAAACAATGCTCAATACTCGAATTATAAGTCATCTATTAATATCCAGTTATATTCATATAGTAAGAAGTAAGAGTATCCCTTGAAAAATTAAATATAGGTCATGCAGATCCAGTAGTGGGAATAGTGTCTGTACGTCAGCAGAACCACTTCCAAGGTATACAATAGTTACCTCTTCTAGTAAACTTTTCAAGTATTTGACTTCATCTTTCTTAGCATTTGTTATCCTTTGCTTGGCCTCTTCAATGTTAGTCCTGCAGCAGGATTGGCAGTCATCCCAAACAAACTACATTAGTCAAATTGTATGATGAACAAGTCAAGGAAACACATGTTTTATCCAGACAGAACTATCTTGTGTATTTATATGCCCCAGTTTGAGCACAAATAACAGAGCAACAGCCGTTCTTGTACATGTGCTTGTATTTCTTAGAAAATTATCAGCATTTTGAAGGCCAAAAGTTCACAAACATGGATCCACAGAGGCAAAATTATAACACTTACTTGTCAGAAGATAACACATCCAGATTTTGCTCTTCAACAAACATATCTATCTTCTCAAGGGCAGTGGCAACCTAAAAAATGATGGTATACATAAAGAAATTATGAAATTACTTGCAGGTGTTAATAAAATACGAAAGTATTCCTTCAGACATTACTTGCATTTCTTGGCAGTAAGTGTCAAACTCCTCCTGTAGTACCAACAAGTATCACATCAATACATTGGTCATAGGACAGACAGTACAGTCTATGATTCTATAACAAGATAGAACGGAAAACAGAACAACATAGAGTTCCACGAACATAATATAAGAGAGATCAATTTTATTGTCCATACATATACCAACAAATAAAGATGTATTTCAGCAGTGAAAGTCAGCTAAAAACAGAAACGCATCATTGTCAGGCACATGGAAAAGGTGTGAGAGAGATCAGATGTTAGCAAGCTTGACACTAGAAAATGAACTGGTATAGCACGTTAACAGCTCGTCATTTTGTTTTTAGCTCTGAAATTATGTTTCAGAATCATGAACATTCAAGGAAGTTTTTCTCATATACAAGGCAAAAGGTCATTTAGCAAAAATGGAAAAAAAAAATGTCAGTATCTATATACCGAGAACCAGCTAAATGGTAAACCAATATATCTAGTCCAGCCTTGTCGCAACTAATTGCTCGACTCACAGGTGATATCAGAATCTAACAGGGAAAAAAAACAAAGAGAAGTTGTAGAATATGCCTATGTCTGCATGTAAGGCTATAAACCACATCCAGCATAATCAGTAGTTCAGCAGCACCATACACATATCCTATACATATCAATAATGCATGGAAAACAAAAATAAACTTGATGGGTCGAGCAAACACATGGATTTTATCTAGTCCAAAATAAAGTGCCTGTCAAAGTCAAGATTATTCTCTACATTAAGTAGTAACCAGCTTAATACAATACCACACCTCTATGTTGCCGTGCAGAGACTTGATTACCTGCAAAATAAGCAACAAACGTATGAAATTATAGTGGCCACAGCAGTAAAAACTACAGACATGAAACTCAATTGTCAATTCTGTAACCATTAACTTGTCAGCAGGACAAGGATACACAAATTCATAATCAAATGTAATTCCTGAACTGGGATATGATCGGGAGTACTCACGTAAACGAACATCTGGTACAAGCGTTCCCTCTCCGCAGCCGTAAACGACGGGAAAGCTCTGTTCACATCCTGCAATGCCACAACAACACGAGTCAACCCCAGATCAGCTTCACGCCACCAAGCACTCTCTCGCGCCAAAATCAGGACCCGACATTTCACGCGCAGCAAGCGCAGTAATCCGCGAGATGCTCGAGTAGGGCGAGGGGGAGAAGGAAGGGGGGCCGAACCTCGCGGGAGCAGGCGGTGAGGATGGAATGAGCTGCGAGCTTGAAGAACCTGTGGAGCTTTGCGTACCTCCCCGGCGCCGCCTCCGCCGCCGACGCCGACGCAGCAGCGGGCTCCATCGGCCGTCGGGCTCCTGGCGAGGGGCGGGCGACGGCGCGAAGGGGACGGGCGATGCACCGGTGCAGCGCCGGCGACGGCGGGACAAAATGGTGGATCGGCAACTCCGGTGGTGGATTCCGGCGAGGTGGATGCGCCGCCGCTGTCGGCGCTAGGTTTTCCGGTTTCGAAATTTCGAGGAGCGAAATGAAATGGCCGCTTCCCTCCCCTACTCCGGCCGGTGACGCCGCCTCGTGACGAAACAATTAAATGGGCCTTGTTGGGTTAGATCATGTAGATTAAATTTGGGCCGTAACTAGATGGGCCGAGTTGATCTTGATCTTGTCCTGAATGGGCCGCGTGAGAGTTCAGGTGGGCCGGAAGGTATGGTTTGGGAGTTGGAGTTGGAAGGGGCGGCCAGACAAAGGAAAGACGGAGACTTGTCAAGATGGAGTCGTGTTAGGGACTGGAGTCAAGCACTCAAATGGGGATCGTCAGATGGAAATCCTAAGGCATAGATGATATATCATGCCACGATAAATATCGTGCGACCCCACACTAACCGTAGCTACCCCATTCCATCTTGGCCGTCGTCGTCGTCGCCGCTCTAAGATCTTTCCCCTTCGACCTCACATATGCGTCATTGTAATCGCGCATGCATTGGGGTCATTGTTGCCCATTGATACTCGGTGATTTTCTCCTTCGCTTTTGTTTATGTGTTGTTGTGATCGTCTAACATAGGTGCAATTGAAGTCACCGCCACTACTTTGTTTCCCGGTCTTTATCTTAGCTTTTACTTGTTTGTCACATCGTTCGTTTACTATAGTTGTGCTTGAAGCTACCGTCGCTACTGCTCTATAACCCTATATGGTCTGGGTCGACAACCTGAATCATAGATCGATCTATGGCCATGGTGACCGTCGATCATGTTGCGGAGGCTTCCCGAGAGAAAAGTCAATCTCTTGCTTGATAAGATAAAAGGTAATATAAGTTTTCTCTTTTCAGGTTTGCGAAAATGTTTCAATTATCTGAATAACAATTTGTATAGGTTGGATATGCTATAATATTTATATCATATTTTTTCTCCTTTTAACCAATATTTGTAATTCTTTTATGAGTTGCATCTTGCAAAATTTGATCCAGCACTAACAATATCAATGATTATCTCTTGGAACCATAACTCTTAGCAATCACACTAGTATTAGGCGCAATAGAAGAGCCAAGTGTGGATGTCACTAGTGTTGTATGTATTTGTGATATTGGAATCCTAGGAACTGTATGTTGAGGAATGGGTACGAAAATTTATTATGAATTAGTTGGGAAAACACATATGTCATACCCTAGCCCCAAGCCAAACAAGAAAATATTTATGTTTTTCTATAGAAGATTTATATCACACTATAAATCTGAATCTAAATCTAAATCTCAATACTCATTTAGTATCAAATACAAATATTTCTGGGTTATCTTTGATTTTTTGCATATCTCAATACTTTAGGTTTTCTGTTTTCGAAATGTCTATGAGCGTAAAAAATATTACCTCCTAGCTTCAACTACGCCACCCTGAAAGGAAATGATTAAATAAAACTTGTTGAGCCCCTTTTCCTAAATTAAACTAGGGTGTTCTTTAGATGAGCCTAACTGGTGTAAGGCCTAATGGGCAACAGGAGAGTTCAGTTGGATTGCCTACAGTGTTTTAGGAGTTGGGATGGCCGACTTAGAAAGGCAAGACAAATATTTGTTAGAAGTATAGACACTTGTCGGAAGAAAAGACACTTGTCAAGAGTAGGTGAAGTTGTGTTGGGTGGCAAGCACTAAAAACGGTGAGCGTTGGAATAGATGATGTATCCTTTATGATAAATATTGTAGCAAGAAGTGACCCCATGTGAACGCTAACTATCTACCCTATTCTATCTTGGTTGCCGCCACTGCCACCATGCACTTTGAGATCTTCCTCATTGACCTCGTGTATGTGTTGTCATGGTCCATATACCGGCTGTCATCGTCGCCGTCTCTACTTGGTGGTTTTCTTCTTCACTTTCGATTTTTTGTCGTCGTGGTCATCTACCATAGTTATACCATAATCTCCAATATCGATATTACGGTGATAGAGAGCCAAGTGTGGATGTCACCTATGTTGTCTGCATTTGTGAATGCTTGCATTATAGTTTGAAGAATGGGTAAAAAATGTATTGATTATGAATTAGTTGGGAAATACATTGCTTTGTACCCTAGCCGCAAGCCAAACCTCATACATCATAGCAACAAGTCTACTTTTGACATTGCCACCCCCACCGCCTTCCAAATACTGATCTCCTAGAAACCACTTAGTTTAAAAACATTTAATAGAAATAGATGATAGCCCATTTGGTTCTCAAAAATTTGCCTTGAGGTCAATATGATTCTTGATATTTTATTTACATGATAATTAATTTTGCATGATTGCATGATTTGGTTTGATCCAAGGAAATGTTTTTTAAGCAATTACAGAATTAAGTGTATGCCATTTTTATCTTATACATTTCGAGTATATTTTGTATAAGATTGTGATATGGTGTGCCTACATAGCGTTTTTGTGAGTCCACTCCAAAGACCATATCAAACTACGAGATAAATCTTGAAAATTACTTTGGACGAAATAAACATAAAGGACAATATTGACCTCAACAGGAAACTTCATGAACCAAGTAAGCTATTCCCCTAATTAAAAATGCAATAAGAATCTAGACGACAAAATTTTTCCCGCGAGATGCTGCAAAAGCTCCAGATTACCGGTAGGAATAGAGATAAAATCCTCCCTTCAAGTTCTGGATGATAGTACGAAAGTTGGAGTTCTCCAATTAGAACTTTTCCTTTGGTGCGCCTGAGAGTTTATAACTCAGAAAATTTTCACCAAGACACGTTGGATGACCAAGTTCTACAATTATATATCTCCAAATGAACATGGAGATTTAAATACGTTCTGTAAAAATAAGCAGGTGGATCAGTTGAATCCATTGCATCTTCAGATTTCTAAATCAGTCCAAAATCGATTTCCAAACTAAGAAGTGTGGCTGCGTCGGCCTTAATTTGGCTACTAACAGCAAATTAACACTACGTGGCAATCCAGGGCAACAAACGTTATCAACCGTTCATTTTGGATTGATGGCCAGGATCGGAGCAACGTCACCCCCTTGGCATTAGCGGCAATAATACGAACCCGCTCTCTCGGTGTAACATCCCCCCTCTCTCGGAGTCAAAAGAAAAAAAAAATCCCCCCTTTCTCTCTCTCTCTCTCCTACCGCGCCAGCGCCGCCGCGACCTTCGCTTCTCCTCCGCGCCGGCGCCGCCTCTCCTCCTCGCCAGCGCCAGCGCCGCCGCCGCCGAATTCGCCTCTCCTCCTCGCCCGCGCCCGCCGCCTTCGCTCTGCTGGTTCTTGAGCAGGTCCTCTCCCCGGAGCATCGCCTGCGCCGGCGCCGAACAAGACGGCCGCGGCGAAATCCAGGGGAGGTGGAGGTAGCTTTCGCGCTGAAGATTCAGTTTTTCTCGGGCCCTTTTTTGGTCTCGGCCGGATCCGTACGGGGCTTTAAACTTTGGTTCTTGCTGCTCGGGGCTCCTCCGGGCATGGCCGATGAGGATTCGGCTGTGGGGGGAAGCGGGGGGAGGAATCCGATGGATCTAAACTTGTATCTCGGTCTCCCTCCATTGCCGCAGCCTCCAGGGAGGCGACTGGATGTCGCCGCCGATTACCCGTCTCTGCTGCCGAACTCCGGCGCCACGGCGGCGGCGGCGGTGGAGGATGAGCCGAGGAGCTCGTCGGCGTCCCAAGAGGTGGTGGTGGTGGCACAACCTTCGGAGGCGGAGGGGGCGGCATACTCGCCGTCGAATGCGCTGTCCGCGCCGGAGCAAGTGATGGTAGATCCTGTCTCGGCGTGGCTTGTTGATCCTCCTGAGCAGCAGCCGGCGCCGTTTGAGATGCCCTCCCACACGGGCAGGGTGACGGAAATTCTTGAACATTTGAGTAGTTCTGATATTGCTCAGGCATTGGGACTGGAAGTGATTGCGACTGCTCGGCCGATCCAACCTGCTCTTTTTAGGCGTAGGCCGGAATCGGGGCCGATGAATAGTCCTGAAATTGTTCAGGTATTGGGACTGGGTGTGATTGCACAGGCTGCTCAGCCGATCCCTCCCCCTCTTTTTAGGGGTGAGATTGCCCAAGCAAGGATGGAATCGGGGTCAGCTGCGGCCGAAGCGATGCCACCGGAGATTCGGCTCCGGAGGTTGATCCAGGTGAGTGATCAGCACCAGATTGGGAATGGCAGGGCAGGGCTGGGGCCAGCGAGCCGTGGCCAGCGGGCGAATAGTCCGGAAGCCGATGCGCTGGCGCAGTCCATCCAGAGGTCTCATAGTTCTCTTGAGGCATCAAGAAAGCGTAAGCTTAATGGTGATGATGGCAATGTCAAGGGGACTGATGGTGTCAAGAAGGATGACTGTTGTGGATGCAATGGTAGCTTCGAATGCAATATCTGCTTGGAAGCAGCTAAAGATCCTGTGGTTACCCCTTGTGGCCACCTCTTCTGCTGGCCTTGCATATTTCAGTGGCTTCATGCGCATTCAGAGCACTCTGATTGCCCTGTCTGCAAGGCCGAGGTGCTTGAAGTAAATGTCACACCGATTTATGGAAGGGGAGCAGACTGTGAGCACAATGAGCAAGATCCCACCGATAATGGTATCAAAATCCCTCCTAGGCCGAATGCAAGCAGGGCTGATAGCTTGAGGCAGCAGCTGCATATGTCAGACGCCAGAGGCATTGCTAGCATGGTGAGGCGGTTGATCCAAAACCAGGATATAGTGGCAGGCCAGGCAGCTTCATCTGCAGGGGCTGAGAGTACTGCGATTCCTTCACCCCCGCCAAGGGCTAGGGTTCGAAGGCAGGCAAGACAAGATCAGACTGCTTTGCTGCCTTCTGCGCCAGCAACACAACAACAAGTGTTCAATGCTGGCACTGGGAGTGGCAATCAGGCCCCTTTGCCACCTCCCAATGCTAATGATGCTGCACCGGCTGTTGCTGTCGCTCCCCAGCAATCATCATCTGTGGGGCAAGCTTCGATATCTAGCACCGTGGGTGTTATAGTGGAAGGTTCATCGCAAGGTAGTAGGAGGTCAAGAAATTCTGAATCCACACCCACACCCACACCCACAAGGAGAACAAGGAGGAGGCTGCAGTAGGTATCTTAGAACATGTCTCCTTGTAACCATGATTATCTTTAGGCCCATCTCAAAATCAAGTAGATGGGTCTCTTCTATATACCATGTATCCACCATTTTACCTTAGGCAAAGGAATAAAGATTCAGTGTACATGGATGGATCTCTTTGTTGCGCTGCATTCTGGGATAAAATTTTCTGATGTGACATCTCTCTGATAAGGTGGGTTTTCAGGTGTTTTGGTGCACCATGCATGCATGTATGCATTCTGGGATAAAAATTGTGGATCCATGTCATGTGTGTATCATTTTGTTCAGAGCCACAATTGTTGTTGAGATTGAAGATAGCAACCAATGTTTTATGCTTTTCAGTTTGAGTATGACACTGATTGTTATATGTTAAATAGAGTTCAGAGAAAGCTCTGGTGCCTAGAGTCAGGGACAAGTCTCGTCCTTTGTTTTTATTAATCAATCTGATTGCAGCTCCATTTTGAATGAGAGCGAAATTTGCAGTATTCAGGTGGCCAAGTTTGTGATTCGACGTCATGTAATTGTATGGTATTGCAAAAATGCTACTAGTAATTGTCAGCAGGCTACTGTTAACCATTTTAAGATGTATTTTTATGACTATTTTTGCAGTGGCATTCCATAAATGAATAGCATACAAGATCATGTTTACCCTAAAAAAAATAATACAAGATCATGTTTTGTTGTGGCCTGACAGATAATAGCTGCTGGATCTGAACTTCTTATGGCAGTGGCATTCCATAAATGAATAGCGTGAACTGTCTGGAAACATGATCCAAATGAAATTACTTGGCGAAATCAGTCTCTGCTTATATCCACTGACTCAGTATCAAATGAAAAACATGGCATGACAACCGTTTATTGTAACTTCTTTGTATGGATTCATGCAGCTAGCTACAACATAGTACATGTCTAGGCATCAGGCATTTTTCCTCTTACAACTATTGCTCCAGAGTCAGAGCACAAGCAGCTTTGGTTACACTCGCATGCCTGGTTTTGCTGCCATTCAAATGGAGGCAGGTGCTTCAGATGTGATCACGCTTGCTCCTTGTGTATCCAGCACTTTGGGCACCATCACTGTTTTCTTCAGCTTTATCATGGTTATCTTGGCTTCCACTGTAGCTTGTTCAGTCATTTGCACATCAAAAAACACTCCAGACGACCGTATGTTTCAGGGGGTCAAGGACCTGCAAAGATGGTTGAAGTAGCACAATGAAGTAACATGTTGTGTAACCACTAACCAGTGGTCATTGTAATATCCGGACTATTCCCCTTGTTTGCTTCGGAGTGTTTGTACTCCATCTAAAGCAATTTTCCTTTCACTCTTCATCTACTTTGAAAATGCAGAGGAGATCACCTGCAATGTTAGGGGTGGGGATAAGAAAATGTTAGATTACAACATGGTTCGTGGTTCTTTACTTATGATTGAGCTGACCTAGTATATCATCTTAGGATGCTTCTTCTATAGAGGAAAGAATAGGTTTCAAACATTTGAACAATTCATGCTTTTACCTTGTGCGAGATTTTCAGGATAACAAAGGTAGCTGCACGGCCTGCACTTCAGCAATGGTCTGTGCTCATGGTGGGGGACAGACCATGCACCATGCATACATACCAGTGATAACCATCAATATGACAATTGGAGTATTGAATGATTATGTGCCACAAAATGTTGACAATTACCACCGGTTGTTGCATGGCTTAATTCAGTAGATATCATTTCGAACTCCTTCAGAGCTACAATTGCTAGTTTACGTACACAGCCATCATGTCTTGAACTGCTTTATCAATCCCAGAAGGCTGTATGTTTCAGCATCTGGCATTGCTCCTCTCAAAATCATTGCTCTTAACAAATCTGGCTCATAAACTTTTGCCTTCACATAAGCTTTAAGAAGGGAATTATACACAAATGAATTCCTGCAGTACTTTGATTCATTCAGTTCGTCAAAAACTCTCTTTGCATTTAACAAGTCGCCTTTTTCCGCAAAGCTTTCAAGCATCATGTGTGTTGTCTCCAACCATGGTGTTGAACTTTTCACCTTCTTGGTGACAACTTCCTTCTTTGCTATATCCATCGTCTTCAGAGCTTCTTTAACAATGCTTGCTTTCAAGCAGCCCAATGCCAAGTGGCGGTATGTAATGGCATTCGGCTGACAGCCGCTTGCTCTCATTTCTTTGAAGACAGCTGATGCTTTATCCACAAGACCATGCCTACAATAAACTGATAAAATGGAATTGAACTGTTCTGTGAGCTTTAACTTCCTTGTTGATTTAATCTTTCCCCATATCTCTTCTGCCTGATCGATGGAGCCAACCTTTCCAAATGCTTCAATCGCTAGTATGAAGCTTTTGGATCGAATATGAGGAAGACCCTGCATAAGATCCCATGTCATGTTTAGCTCTTTTTCCTTCCCATGGTATCCATACAAGATAAGCAGAATTTCCAATGTAGACCAATTAGTTCCAGTCATAGAATTCTCAATTGCTTCTACGTATGTTTGGGAAACAGTAAACAGCCTGGCTACAGCATGTGCAATGGCTAGAATGCCATAGGTGATCTCATTTGGCTCGATTTTGGCTTTCTTCATATCATTGAAAACCCTTGCCACTCCATCGATGTTGTGCTCATTGGCCTTTATCTTCAGTAGAATATTATAGGTTGACGTGTGAGGGGTCACACGATCGGCTTTCATCTGAGTGAGGATCTTGGAAATGGTTTTTTGACGCCCCGGAGTGGAATGGAGGATGATCAACCGGTTGTAAACATACGGTGAAATCGGCAAGGACAGCTCCCTCATCTTCCTCTTGTAACCATATGCAAGCTTAATCAAACCCAAATCCAAACAGGCCATAACAAGGTTGTTGTAGAGCAGCTCGTTCTGGTACTCTTGAGGTATGCGAAGGAACAGGCTTTCAGCTTCAGAAATGCCATGAACTTTAGCTGTAAACTCCAGAAGATATGAGTAATCCAGCTCACTAAGCTTGTAGGGTCTCTCCCTCATGATCCATTCCATGACCTGTGGCAACAAAAACAGGAGATTCACTCTCACTTCCTGAACAGAAAAAACATGGTAAAAAAAACTACGAATCTACATGTAATAAACATCCATTCACTGTCTTCTGTTAAATGAATAGAAGCTTTGGTTTCACCATGATTATACCAGCAATAATCCCATAAAAAACTAAAAACAGAACCACATTACCAGTCAGTTTACTCAATGCCAATTTCGTTCATCTCTAAATCTTAACACAGACAAGCACAAATATGCAACAAGGCTGTAAATTCTTCATTACATTCATTCACAGTAACAAAGACCACCAATTCACTCACAAACACGAAACGCGTCTGGAGATAGATGGGAAGTAAAGGCGAATCTTCTACGATATTTATCTAAATGCTCAGCCAAACTCACATCAATCAATCAATCAAAAAAAGCGAGCGCTCACGGGGAGGCTCGTTTCCTCATTTGGATCGGAGCCAAGGAACGGGGAGGGGGACTAGACCTGGAGGGCGGTGCGGTGGAGGCGGCGGCGGCGGAGGCGGTTGACGGCGTGGAAGACGTGGCCGCGGTGGACGGCGCGTCCGGCGGCCATCCACCCCCGGATGGCGGCGCACACCGACGCCGACCGCTCCACCCGCTGCGCCAGCGACCACCCCTCCTGCTCCGGCTCGCCACGGGAATCCGCAGCCGCAGGAGGAGGGGGAGGAGGAAGCACTATACGGGCGCCACCTGAGCTCGTAAAGAAGGTTGCGGCGGCGACGGCGGCGGCGGAGGGGATCGGCGGGCGGCGGCGCCGGAGCAGCGAGCGCAGCGGCATCAGCAGCATGGTTTGGTTGCGGCAATTCGTCGAGCAGCTGGTGCGCAAGTTCTGGTGCGCGTCGGCTCAGCCTAGCGCGTTCTGTGGCCGTTGGATCGGAAATCAACGAACGGGATGGAGTCCTATCATCAAAGTTGCGAGGGCATAGGATGCTTCTGTGCACGGTCCTAGAGCATTATGAATGAGTAGAATCGAAGCCTAGTTTCCTACTTACTGCCATCTTCGTGCAATTTTGTCCATTTTTCTCTTAATTATATACTCCTTCCGTCGTAAAATACATGGTTTTTTTTTTATTTGGACAAACGTTTAACCAATCATTTCTCTATTATAAATTTATTTTCACGACAGAAAATCAATGTCGGTAGATTTGTATTTGTAGGTATCTCCTATGATTATTCTTTTCATTATCACAACTAATATCTTAACTTAAAAAGTTATAGGTCAAACCCTTATCCTAACAAAACGAACGATGTCCTACAAAAAAGGATGGAGGATGTAGAAAAAACATGCAATGCATATTTATAAGAAGATGTCGAATCTAGGCTATATAAATGGCGCAAATTAGCATTCCACATTGAACATTTAAAAACCGTAGAATATATCTTCTTTAAAGTTAAACACCTAGCAAATATGCTGAATATCCGATTGTATTTATCAACATCACACACATAATATCACCATCTCAGACGCCATTGTATCTTAAACTACAGAAAGAAATATGGAAACAAGAACGAAGGGCATAAAGGCTCTTCTTCTGCCCCTAGAAGTAGAACAGAACATCTCCTAAAGATGCCCTTATTTTCATCCATTGTATCACCCAGAAAAGATTTTCAGAGTGTTGTATACTGAATTGTCGATTGGTTGCATCTTCTTTCCCTCCAATTATCATTGCTCCAAATGCAGAGTCAAAGGTTTGGTTCAGAAAACAATGAGTCACAAACAAATCTGTGATGTTGTTATTGGTTTATTTACCACAAACAAGGCTTTTCGAATACTGACACCTGCATTGGAATAAACAGGAGACTAAGGGAAATGAAAGCTATGAGCAAAACCTGAGCTTCCTACTCTTACCAGTTCAGATTTCAGCATCCATTGTAAGCTGTTATAAAATGCGTCCCTGCAATCCAGAAGGTGGACACAAGCACATTGGTTGATCGAAGCAAACATGCCGGTGCAGTAATCTGTTTCTGTCTTCCTGATGGCCCTTGATCTTACTTCTAACCTGTTATAATTTGACTGAGGTTGCGGTCAGCAAGGACAGTCGGGCCTGGATGCTATTTTTGCTGATACCAGCTATTTTCCTACTTGCCCAAAAGCAACTATCAAAGATATTCATCAGCACTTCTTAAGAATGTCCCTATGCGCATGGAAAAATAGCAGCAATAATGGACGGCATGAGCATTAAATAGCTATTGCACAACTAAGCATAACAGAAATATGTAAGCATTGAACAAAGGGTGATGATAACAGACCGATTATGGATTTCCTGATCAATGCTTAAATTTTCTGAGGAACCTCGTATAAACCTGTCAATCTGTCCAATCAGACAGAAGAATCAACTGAATCCAGCATTCTCTGAAACTATAAGAAGTTAAAAAGATGGAGATAAAAAACTGCAAAGCAATTGACTTTAGCTGCTCACCTTGTCAAATTTTAGTGGTCGAGCTTTGAATATACATATGATGATTTATGAACTGAATCAACTGATCGAAATGAGTAAGATCAAGATAAGATTTATGCAGCCTGAACCCAACTACTGCCAGGCATCTTGTTTAAGCCACTTTCTGCCATTATCTTCCTTAGCCTCTTAACTTTCTCCCATTTCTTTGCTTCTGAATATATGTTACCCAAAAGAATATAATACCCGCTCTCTCCTGGCTCAAGTTCAAAGCATTTGGAAGCAGCAATTTCCCCAAGTTCAACATTATTGTGCAATCTGCAAGCAAGAAGCAAAGCACCCCAAACACTAGCATCCGGCTTCATTGGCATCTGCATAATGAGTTGATATGCTTCATCCAATTTTCCACTGCGTCCAAGAAGATCTGCCATGATGGTGTAGTGTTCCATTGAAGGGCTAATATTGTATTTTTCCGGCATGGAAGCAAAGCAGGCGCGGGCTTCTTCCATTAGACCAGCATTACTGTATGCAGACAGCAACCCCACAAAGGTCACTGCATTGGG
Source organism: Leersia perrieri (assembly GCA_000325765.3). Taxonomy (NCBI): domain Eukaryota; kingdom Viridiplantae; phylum Streptophyta; class Magnoliopsida; order Poales; family Poaceae; genus Leersia; species Leersia perrieri. The sequence continues at coordinate 3,009,331 of CM002486.1, read as the reverse complement.
ACTAATTTTTGCATCTGACATCTCCTTGAACAAATTAACAGCTTCATTGAACTTACCATTCATCCCAGAGCCCACAATCATCGCACTGTAAGACACGACATCTCTCATCCCCAAACCTCTGAACAGATCAAAAGCTCTGTCGATCCGTCCACTCTTGGTGTGCAAATCCACCAGAGCGGTGCGCAAGTGATCATCCAATTCAACTCCCACAGACCCCATGAAATTCTCAGCCCACAAGCCAAACCTCAAGTCTCCAAGCTGAGAGCAAGCCGAGATGACTGACGAGAAGGTCTTCTCATTGGGCATCACCCAAACATGAGGCTTGAGCATCTGATTGAAAGCCGCAAGAGCCTCCCTTGCGCAGCCATTCTTCGCATAGCACGCGATCATCGCATTCCAAGCATAAAGATCTTTCTTGTTCTCCATCCGCTCAAACAATTCGCTAGCGGCATGGACATCGCCAGACTTGGCATACCCAGATATCATTGTGATCCACGACACGTTGCTCCTCACGGGCATTCGCTCGAACAGCTCCCTCGCCTTGGCCACGTCGCCCTGGGCGATGTACCCGCACATAACCGCGTTCCAAGATGCGGCGTTCCTCTCAGGCATTCTGTCGAACAGCTCGATGGCCGCGTCGAGCTGGCCGGCCTTGGCGAAGCCGGCAACCATGGAGTTCCACGACACGACGTCCCTCACGGTCATCGCGTCGAACAGCTCACGCGCCGCAGCGAGGTCACCGGAACGGAGGAGGGACACGAGGAGCGAGTTGCGGGAGACGAGGAAGGAGCGGGCCTCCGGCTGCGGCATTTCGTCGAGCAGACTGCGCGCGTGGGAGGGGTCGGGGAGGCGCGCGTAGAGGTGGGCGAGCGCGGCGCGCGGGTAGGGGTGGGAGAGGAGGCCGAGGCGGAGGAGGTGCGCGTGGAACGAGGCTGCCGCCGCCGCCGCGGCGGAGGGGAGGAGGCGGGAGACGGAGCTGAGGACGGCGGCGAGCGCGAAGGGGCAGGGGCGGCAGGCCGCAGAGCGGAGGGAGGAGAGGTAAAGCGCGACGGCGCGGCGTGGGCGGCCTTGATCCGCGGCGGCGCGGATGGCCAGCGTCCACGTCGAGTTGACATCGCCGCCGCAGCGGCGGCGGTGGCGGGCATCGGAGCGGCGGTGATGGTGGCGAGCAGGCAATTTGTCGAACAGTTGGCGAGTGAATTTGAACAACTCTAGGAGAATTGACTATGTCACTCCCTCAAAAAGTCATCTCCTAAATGCCAGTATTTCAATTTTTTGTGCTCAAATGATCATCCTCTAAAGTGTCATTCTTTTTTAGGGCGAAAAACAATATAAATCTAATAATTAGAATAGTGGTATTTATAAACTGTTTTTTAGAGGCAAATAACAAATTCTCTCTCAGGGTCCACAGAGTGACATTTCTCCGAATAAGGGGGTACATATGGATTTTTTTTTCTCCAAAGATTCTCAATTATCTTGGTGAGAAAAGAAGCAGGAACGCCCCCAAATTGGGAAATCAAACTCTGGTCTGGTTAGTAGTTATTCGTTGAAGAAACTGGAGTATAAATTTCAGAGGTGTTTTTTTTTTATACCAAAACATGGCCTACTACTTTTCTTTAATTTGAATAATGAATGTGATAGTTCGGGCTGAAGTTAGCGTTATGTAAGTTTCTTTATGAATTTTCAAATTTTGGTTTAACATTCCAAACATAGCTAGATATATATACTCATATACATAACTTCACCCTGAATTATTAGCGTTAAAATTTACCTATATTTTGCCTCTTAGGTAGTCAAAATTACGTGAAACATCTCATCACTTTTTTATCCCCCAGATCAGTTTATTGCAAATGGTGACTTCGATCCCCCAGACCTATTTATTTCAAAGGCCGGTTTCTTTTCTTTTCTTTTCTTTTCTTTTCTTTCTTTCTTTCTTCTTCTTTTTTTTTTTTTGCAATGGGGGTGATTGGGCCTGGGCTGCATCACGTGGGTGGGCCTTTGTAAAATAGATTTTGGGTAGGAAACCAAAAGGGGTGACAATTAGAGTGGCTTATACAATTTTGTATAACTATTGCTGCTTATTGGTTCTGTAACTTGTGTTTGATTACGACATCATCATACACGTGCAAGTGTCCTTTTCACTCCTTCAACATTTCATATACAAGTGCAAGTGTCCTTTTCACTTATTTTGGTGACTCTGGAGTGAACAACGTTCGTTCTCGACGGGCGCAAAGAACCAATATTTTCTAGTTTTAACAATTATTGACGTCCATGGCTATTTTAACTTTTGCTAAGATATGCACCTTCAGTTTTGCATGATTCCAGCGCTTCACGTTAGCCGAAACATTGTTCAAAAAAATCACCTGAGAAAAAAGTTGACGGCACCGCACTCTTCGCACAATTCAATTTCAACGTTGAATACAAGGCAATACCAGAAATGGATGTTCTCAAGTCCTGCATATTCCTGAATTTACACATTCAGATGCAAATATATTTCTTGCAAAATACTCGATGACCTTCAAGCTACGCAAATAGGAGTACATGTCCAGAAAAGGTTAGTACTGGATAATCAAAACAGGATAACAAAATGTTGGAGCAGCACTCGTCCAAAGCTTTAAACACACCACCCATCGCAAATCAAATGATTTCTCAATGCCTAAAGAACATCAAACATCTAGGAAATAAGCCGATGAATTGATTGAATCAGTCACATTAGACCAATCAAATACCACCATCCAACAACATGCCAACCATATTTTACACTAGAAATACCCTGCCTGCCCCGCAAAAAAGGGCAGGCACAAAAGAACATTCTCTAAGGTACCAACCACCACCACCACTAGCTCAGAGCTGGAAAAGCTTTACAAAGGAAAGATGGCAGCCATCTCCGGCAGACACTGCGGCAGCCGCCAGGTAAGGTCAAGATTTTTGGTGTGCCAAAAAAGAACCAAAAACTAATTTAGACATGTCATCATCATCATCATCAATCACCACCTGTGCTGCTGCCACAGGCAAAGGAGATGCTGTGGACTTGATACATATCACCTCCATCTCATAATCTAAACTGTTTCTTGATTCTCCCTATCTCCTACGATCCTACCATTTTTTGGGCTAACGAATTTCGGCACTGCTGGCCAAGTCACTAGAGAGATGATCAGACTTCTGGTTTGTTAGCTGCTGCTGGAGCTGCGGATATTGTGGGGTGGGCTCCATTGTCTTGAGGCGGCGCCACTCCCCACTTCGGGTCTGTATCCAACGGCTCCACCACATGAACAGCGCCATCGCTCATGCCAACTGCAATCTGGTTAGGCTCCAAGGGATGCGCAGCAACAACCATGGGGTAGACATTTCCACCACTGTTGAAAAAGATGCACAAATGGGCAAACAATAATAAGTTGTGTTGCAAGGACTAAGATTGCCATACCCAACAGAAATACAAACAGTGTAGACTGTAGAGATATACATACCTAGACATTGAAGGTGGTATGTATGCAGAAGGTGCTATCCTGCATCGCAGCCTTAGAGACTCTGCTTCAAAGACTCCAATTGCACCATCACAGAATCCGGCATAGATGAGGAGACCATCACATGAGTATATTGCACTCGAAATTGGAGCAGGGAGTGCTTCTCTTGGAGACCACTACATTACCAATGGAGGTCATAAATCAAATGGAATGATCACAATACAATGGTAGATTGAAATGAACATCACAACAGCACGTGCTGTAATATGTTAATATGTGCAGAAGTTAAATTACAGGTAAGCTTACCGAGCGCAAGCACTCTAATTTTGCATCATAGATTGCCAATTGGCTCTCGTGAACCACCAAAATATGTGTTTGGTCATTGTGAAACTGCACCCTTGTATCACCAACTAAAGCACCAGAACGATTTGCTGGAGATTGGATATATCTCGATTTCTTCTTTTCCCAACCATCAATGCTCCAAGCGCACAGCTGCAAATTTTCATTCAAATTATTACACCGCAATCAGAATTTTTTTCGCAAAACAGACTAAAGCATGGCAGACATGGGACTAGCACAAGCCGTGTGGGATGAAGCTTGCACAAACACATGCATGCAGAGCTCACATTTAATTCAGCATACATCACAGTGTAACATATTACTCAGTAAAGTTCATACCTGAGCATCGGCACCTGAAGATACAAGCATATTCATTGACTGTGAAAATGCCAGCCCAGTTATCTTTTTCGAATGCCCCTTGAGCTTGCTTTTAACCTATGTCATAATGGTTAAGAAAGATCACTATTTAGACTCGGTAATAGTAAAGTACATTAAGTAAAAAACTCTACAAGGAGGAATCAAGTGTTGTTGAAACAAGTTCACAGATGTTTAAATACTTGATCATTAGTTAATAGAACTGAGCATTTCCATTGCACATATGTTCTGTAATATTATAAGAAAACCATACATCTAAAACAGTATCTACAAAGTCTCACAAGAGCTGATTCATTAGGTAAGAGGAAATGAGAAACACTATTTAACAAGTGTGAGAACCATAAGATAATATCACTCACCTCATCAACACGGACATTGTAGATCTGAATGGTAGAGTCCTCCATTCCAATAGCAATAATATTATTGTCTTGTGGGTGGAACGCAAGAAAAGTTGCAGCAGGTGGAGGCGACATGAAAGTAGTCATGACCTACGAAATAATTCAAAGGTATCAGTAAGTTGGAAAAGCTCGTGATGCAAATTTAGGATACGAACTATTTTATGGTAGTAACTCATGAGCATGACCTATGCTCTGGAGTAATAATAATTATTTGTGCTATAATGAGGTCATATACCTTGAATGTCATCATGTTGAACAATGAAACTTTTCCCCCAGATGCAGACATCACATAGGAATCATTCTTGGACAGAGCAATGCAGGCAGTTGCTTCTTCGGGATTGCCATCAGTAGTGTCATTTGCCATTAGAATCCCAGTTGCTGGTTGCCACATTTGAGGAGTAGCAGATGCAGTGGACTACAATATATACATATATTTAGAAAACAAGCAAACAGAATACCAGATGAAATCCAAATAAGAACAATTCTCCACTCTAACCTTGCCATTAGGATTCCTGTCAGTGCGTTGCCATTTCCACAGCTTATGAACAGCATTGGAGCCAAGAGCCAAAAGCGCAATCCCATTATTTGTATATAGCAAGCGGACAACCTGTGCAGCAAAAATTCAATGCTTATCAGAAATTTTATATTGCCCAGATGAAGAAAAATGTCTGTTCTATCACAAAAGAAAAAAAAAGAATAATGAAATCAAAACATAAAAAAAAGGTCCAAAATTGACTTTTCTGCTATAATTGCATGCAAACACCAAGAGATAAGTCTTCCAGACATTAAACAGAAAGACGAGCTCATATGTTTTTTCAGGTAATCAGGTTAACATTGCATTGTCGATATTTATAACTCAACAGACTGATACCAAGCACAGATTGTAGAACATACTTTGCTTGAAGTGGTTGATGTATCTGGCATACGCAGTGCTCGGAGATGTCCTGAGTCAACAATGTCCGCCAACTTCCAGGTTTTAACCTTTTCCGATTCATCTGTAATTCTTGGCTTAACATCTGGGGTTCTGCTAACATCCATGGACGCCTGCTATTTGTTTGATGCATTATTAACTGAACATTTGAAGAACAGTGAGCAGATGACAAAACAGTTTCTGCAAACTCACCAGGCCACTCATTGACACTGTGGGCAATGCCCGATCAGGTCTCTCCGAGTTCACTGCCATAGGACTAGACACATTCGAAACAGAACCAAGGGTGTTGACAATTGGGGGCTACATCAAGAACAAAAATAAGGTTATCAGCCAACACTGAGTAGCATAAGGCAGGTTGATTGAAACTAACTGAAGCCTAATAGAACAGTTGCCTAAAATACCGTGCTGCATCTTACAAATGAACTATGCCAGTAGTTTAGAAGCTAAAGAAGTTAGGAAACAGCCATAGACTCAAAACCAGTTTTATGTACGACGGAACCAAAAATAAGTTTGTAGATAGAGAACAGAATCAATGTTATTTTTTTATTGCATAAATGACAGTAGGACTTAAGTTGCCAACAATGAAAAGTATGTGCATCAGTACCTTGGTATTGATTTGTTGAGGAGGCCCTCGAGAACCTTCATATGCTCTGCTCTCTAGCATCCTTAGCAAACGCTGACCATCAGTGTTGGCTAATATTTTTATGCCATTATCATTTGCTGTAACAGCAAGCAATGAACCTTCTCTGTTGAATCTCAAGCGTGGGCTCGCCTGCAAAATTATTAGCAAAAGGTTAAGCACAAAACCTGAACTTTGGATAGAATATATGATAATCTGATAATAGGAGAAACTATACTAACAGGCAGTCCACCATCACAATCTGTTGTTGTAAGTATGCTGGTGTTATCCATATCCCAGAATTTAACAAGGAATTCATCCCCAGCAGCCAAGAAGCGGTTTCTGGTCGTGTCAAACTGGACAACACCCAGTGAACGCTTCCGGAAGCCACTGTATGTCCTCTTAATAGCACCTTCAGTCTCATTCCACTCAACCAAGTGTGAATCACCATCTTTGCTAGTACCACATGAGAAGAGCCTGCAAAGAAAATTCAGTCAAACAACTTGCACAGATGAGAAGTGTAAAATAGAGCATCCTTCACAATTATTATACAATTGATATTCATTTGCAGAGCCTCATCACCTTGTTCCATCAGCACTGTAAGCCATGGTAGTACACCAATGTCCAGGAGCATCATAGTCAACCCTTGAGCCCAAACAGTCATATAACCATGCCTTTATTTTTCCATCAATGGCGGTAGAGAAGATAAACTGCAAAGAAACTAATGTTAAAGAAATGCATCGCATTTGACATGACATAAATAATAAGGCACATAGCAGAAATTTCACACATCAAAATCAAAGCAAGTGATGCTAACGAAGAATGCTATAAGCATATTTATTGTAAAAATGGCAACAAAATGCAAGACCAGAATCATATGATCCACAATGCAATGAAAAATTAAAATAGGCATAAGCACATCCTAAGAAAGTCATTTGAAGTAATCCAAAAATACCTGAATGGACTCCTTGTAGTGAGGACAAACAGAATATACTGGAGCTTCATGACCTTCAAATGTGTACTGCTTTTGTCCTGACTGAGCATCCCATACCTGCCAAATAAAATGTACATCCAAGGTTCATTTCTCTAAGGATGAATCGATGTATCATACGGATCGCATTCCTTTTTTTCTCCCAAGTAAAGGTTCAACAAATGTATCAATGATCTCATCACCTTAATAAGTTTATCATCACCGCAAGTAATAATTGAGAGGGTCTTGTTGGGGTGAGAGAAGGCAATGTCATTAACCCCGCCAATGTGAGCATCAATCTGTGCCATTTGAAAGAGTTAGAAACTTTTCAGGAAATGTTTGGATGAGCAGGATTGAACCAAATCCCACCCAGTATTGCAGAAGGCGAATATATATATTCATTCTCAAGCATATCTATGTACCTCTGCTTGCTGCCGCAATTCTCCATTGAGCACAAATGCATATGTCTGAACGATATGCTTTGAAAAAGCAACACCTGAGAGTCAAGTCAAGCTTATTAAGAAACATATTGCAGATGAGAATAATTCCAATATCTCCATTTAAGAAACATTAAAATGGAACACTAACAAGTTAGAACAATGCAGAGATGCTGCTTAATTGTACCACAATGTTGATTCTCACCTAGAATATTTCCATCAGGGCTCCAGAGACATCTATTGACAGATATTGCAGCATCTTTCATTAATGCAGCCTGGACATGGAATGAGACAGATTGAGCATCAGAATACATCCCTCAAAGAATGTCATACTGCTAGTAGAAGCAAAAGAAGGTAAAAATGCACAAAAAAAAAAGATTGAGAATATCATGCAAGTCATGACCTGCAAAGGCAAGGTGCAAGAACCAATATCCCAAACTTTGAATGTCTTGTTAGCTATCCTTTCTCGGGAGCCAACTTCCCATATCCCAATGTCACCAACATTTGTTCCAACTGTGTAGCACGAGAAGTCAAGAACACAGTAAATACAGTGTACCAAACATAGACAAAGAAAGCTCAAAAAAATGGAAAAGCAGGTTGTTCCAGTGCGTACCTAAAAGAATGGTTTGTTGAATAGGATGGAAATCCAGGCTCATAACATTTGAACCCTGGTTAAGGTTGCGAACCACTTGTTTTGGAAGGTCATCTTGAGTATAAATGTTGGCAGGGTGGCTTGCACCAGAGAAGGATACCTAGCATAGTGTCAATGCATCGTAATTTATTTTATCATGCAACTCTGCAGAAAATTGCCAAGAGGGTAAACATAATAAACTCAAAATCATCAGATTACCTCATCTGGTTGGCCTACACGCATTCTTTTCATCAGATGTTCAGAATCCGCAGATTGATAATCAATGGCAGGAGCACTTGTTGGAGTCCTTGGATGTTTTAGAAATGCCGCTGCAAGGGAGATATAGAATCCGAGCAAACAGTCAAAAGCAATGCTACCAGTAACAACAAGCTGAACTACTTTATGTTTATCTCACCTGTGTTTGGAGGCTGAACAAGACCAGGTGGTCCTTGTGCGACTGCAGCATGTGGTAAAGAGGGGTTCGGATTTGTCATCCAACCCGCAATTGCATTTGGAGATGGTGACACCACAGGTTGAAATGGCTGCAAGATTGAAACTTAAGCAGAGGGAGGAAAAAAAAACATAAAAGACACTACTGGTAAAATGGCCTAATGCTTACCGCATGAGCACCCATTGGAGGAAATGCAGCGGACTTCGGGATTGGTCCAACAAGAGGGCCATTGGCAGGGGGAGGAGCTCTTGCTCCATTGGTAGGAGCGGCACAAGAGTGGTCAGTGAAGAGTGTCTTGATGTCAGGGTTTGGTCTGGGATTCTTGCATAGTTGATGTTGCCAGTTAAGACTACAAGACATAAGAAAGAAAAACAAATCCAATGAGCGTAACTTAAAATCCAGCAGGTCCAAAATACAAAACAAAAAAACACAAAGCATTTATTTATTAATGACGTAACGATATCAAAAATGTGATCCACAGGATCATCACTAGTTAGAAAGGAACATTACAAAAACAAAATTTAGTACAGCATATCCTCAGCACATTTGACTTGTTCAATTAGAGCATGCTAATTGGGAGAGATAAATCTTATATAAGCAAACATCACCCATAATTTCCAAACATATTGGTTAAAGCATTCCATGCATTGCTGGACAATCAAGGACTATAAATGTCGCCTAAAAAGCGGTTAGATGCTAAAAAACCATGTAAATTTCCATATATAAACATCACCCGTTGTTTCTTAGAAAAGATGGTACGACAACCAGACAGAAAACAGAAACAGTAGCATTCCTCCTATATAACTGCAGTAACAAAAATCTATTCTGAACATATATACACGAATATATGATCCAATGGAACTTAAAGCTGGCCAGCTATGCAGATGAATTTAAAGCGGCTCACAAAGCACTTCATATTTGCTTGTTTCAACAATGTATATCGCATCCCTGGGAAAACGACAAACGACGGAATTTAAAACATCCCAGAATTTAAATCAGTGAAAGACCTTTGATTGATTAATGTGCGGAGCCTTGAAACTTTAAATGGAGGGAAATTCAGCTTGTCCCGGAAAAGTGGGTTTGCCTCAATAAGCTTCTTGAGCTCCATGAGCATGATATTCCGAGCTGACTTTGTGTCCCCATACTTGGACAGCTGCTCATTTTGCCTGTTCAGGTGTTCATCATTAATACACAATCACATCGACAATACTCCAATTAACCAAACATTTTACTCAATCAAAATGCTACAAACTAATCATCACCAGCATACCTAAAATTCTCCAACGTCAGCAGCTGCGTTATCTCCTTGAACAGCTCCTCATTGAAAGAGGCAAACACCTTGAGATCCTTCACGAGTATCTCCACCGCCTTCGCCCGATCATGCCTGCATGAGAAAACCATCCAACTCAGCAAAATTTCACATCGCCATCAGCCAACTACCATTACAAGCTTCCAAAACGAATCGGTACCTATCAAGAGCTTCGAGGTACTTCTGCTTCCGGATCTCGAAGAAAATTTTCATGGAGTAGCGATTGTCCTCCACCTTGGTGAACCCGCTGAGGTACTTCTCCACCTCATCCCACTCCCCTCCCTGCACCAGGTCTTCGAAATGCTTCATGTTGAAGTAGAAGGCGGACTCCTGCTCCAACCTACACAGCCCAAATGGAAGATAAAACAAATCAAAACCCCAAACCGACCAACAAAACCGCTCCAAAACCATTTCGCTTAAATAGTTTAAATCAATCAAAAACTAAACAAAACCAACCCACGACGACTTACTTATGCACCGTCTCCTTAAATTTCTCCTCATCGAGGAACTGCAGGATGAGGAAAACCAGCTCCCTGCTAAGCGACGACATGGCTCCGCCGATCCCAGCCTGCGCCTCCAGCTCTCAAAACCGAACTTAAAACCCCGCTTCCGCGGCAGATCCCCTCCCAAATCCCCCTCAAAAACCGCCGACTCCGACACCGCCCGCGTCAAACGGGCGCAACCCAACAACACACCTCCTTCACCAGCTCAAAAACTCCACCAAAAACAGCAACCACAAAAAAAAAACCCGAACAGCCAAAAACCGACAGCAACCAGCTCACGCCCCAGTCGCCACGCCCGTCCACCGGATCTCCTCCGGTTTCCGGCGGCGCGACCGCCGATCTGCCGCCTCCCGCCGCCGCCGCCGAATCCAACCAAACCAGAGACTCCTCCTCCCTCGCTTCGCCCCCCGCCCCCACCCGCCTCCGGCTAGGGTTTCGCCGCCGCCGCAACAGACTCCGTCCGCTCCCTTCCTTCCTTCCTCAACCAGCCGCCTCGCCGCGTTCACCTTCTTATCTTCTCTCTCCTCAACCTCTCACTTTCTCTCTCCTCAACTCCTCTCGCTTTTATTTTCTTCCTTTGCTTTTGGTTTTTTTGGGCTAGTTATATAGCCCCCTCTCCTCGCCTCCTCTTTTATAGCAACCCAGACAGGGCCAACCCGACATGGAAAAACCCTCGTGACCCCACACTATTTTCGGAAATGCCACTGACCACGACACTGACCTAGGGGCATAACGGTAAATTTTCCACAGGGCAGAAGCGGCAGTGGTGGTGGGGCCAGGGGTTGTTCCGTAATTCCGTCCAGAAGTGAGGCATCTGGGGCGCGGTGGTCGCGGGGCCCACGTGAGACGCGGTAGTTTAGTAATTTTGGCGTGGGTGTAAGCCACTGTAAGGTTTTTTTTTGCAGCCACGTCATCCTTCCTCGTACCCATTAACTTCCCTTTCTCGCGATATTTTTCCTTTTTTTTTCTCGCGCATCCGTGGTTTCGAATTTTGAACGATTCTGGGACGCGGTAGGTACACCCGGTGCAGGTCACCCAGCTTTTTGGGCCGTGTGTACTTGGCTCTTGTTTCGATGGAAGCCCATGTAAACGTAGACGTGACGGAGAAGTTGTTTTGAAATTGAGTTGAGAGGTTCGCGCTTTATTTCTGTGGATAAGTTGTTTTTTTGTCGGTTTTCTTTTTTATGACGTGTTCACTCTAATTATAGTTTGTCTAGATTTTTGTATTTAATGGGTGGGTTTTCTCATGGTCTAACAGAAAAAGATTTGTCGCTTGCGTGTAAGTTACTTGTAGCTAGGGAACAAGACGTCCGGTAAGATACTAAATAGTACTAGCAATTTATCTAAATAGTAATGTATACCATTGTACCCCTCTAATATTATATTATGTATGTACATTCTAACTAATTTATCTAATTGCAGAAAAAAGTTAACTTTACAAGAACAAAACTATTGATATGCGTTGACCAAACAAAATCATTTATATTCCTACATATAAAACAAATGTTTTTTGGCATTACCAAATTTTGAAAATGTTTTAGCATTACCAAATTATCAAATTTTTTTGGTAAGGCAATAAACTAAACACCACCACCACCATATTACCAATTTTAGCACTACCGAATTCTGGAAAGATTTTTTTTTTGGTAAAAAGGTGATGCCCATTTACTCATCAAGCCATAAAAAGATTGTGTTCTTAAAGAAAACATAAAAAGATCCATATAAACATATTGTTGGAAAGAAAACTAGTAGTGGAATATTTTTGTTAAGAAAAGCACGGTCAAAGTTTATTTAAAGAAGGAAACGGCAGGATGCCTGGGAGGCTCTTTCCGGGTGCGCGTAGCATGGCAATTTATTTCCAGATTTTTCTTTTCCCAGAGCCATCGCTTTCCCCGCGGCGTTGTAGTGCGGGAGTAGCTGTCCCGCCTTTAACACGATATACATATGCAAACGTCCTTATCACACCCACCTATATAAGCTGATCCACTTATCTGACAACTGGCCATCCATCCCATGCACGCATCCAGTTTCCTACCCGAATTTATTTCCTGTCCGGAAAAAAAAACGAGAGAAGAAAAAAAAGGAAAAGGAGAGGAGGAGGTCCTCCACACGAGGCGGCCACACCAAGATTCGCCACCACCACGTCGCACGTGCCACTCATGGCTTGACACGTGGCGTGTATCTTGACCACGGCGGATCACGTGCCTCTTCGTGGTTTGACCCCGTGCGATGATGTGTGGGGCCCACATCTTCTTTGTTTGGAGAAGGACCATGAATTTGGGTGAAATTACGGGCCAATGCCACTGGGGACAGAGGGTGGTGATGCTGTCGTGAGGAGGGCAAAGAGGGGAATTTGAATCCTAGGCTTACTTTTTGAGGCGGTGGGATCGATCGTGGCCGTCCGTATCTGAGCGGCAGTGGCGATCACATGTTGCGGGGGGTAGTTCCGTGGGATCCTCTGCGGCTACATTCTAGGATGCGGCTATTAGTATTTTGCTTACACACGCACTCAGATACTTTCTCTGTGTCTTGTGAGACTAGTATGGGATAGTGTTAGTGGACTGTATTTCCATATAAGCTATATTTTTTAATATAATAAAATCAATTCTAGCCTTCTACAGATTATAATAATATACACCTTAAATAAAAACAAGAAGACTATAAAAAACACACTAAAATAGATACCACCTATGGATTATGGATGGTCATAATGCACATAGCATCTTCTCCGTTAATAAGTAAATATAACCATGTATTTTACCAGAGGCTATTGGAGTCACCTAACCCCATCGAAGTACTGTTGCTTAGACCCTGATTTCAACGGGGAAAATAAAGTATATTTTGTCCACAAAGCACATATGTAAATATTTTATGAACGAATAAACAATGGAGAGTGTCAATATGTAAACATCTTCCGAATGATGAGACTGTAGATAGCGTTGGCTTGTATGTCACCATTGTTTTGTTGGTGAAAGGCTAATATGAATGAGTTCAAAACCAACATCTATAATCCTTTTTGTTCCCAACCTACAACTAAAAAAATCTATATATAGCTAGCCTTTTTGTTACTATTGCTTGCTATTGCAAGAGAAGTGTAACTGTAGACCACTTCCTTTTTTGTTTCATTTTTTTAAGATAAAACCGATGTTAAAGATGAACCACTTAAGTAACCACCCTATAAGATTTGATCGTCCAACCGTAATACTACAAAGCATTAGCAAGGATTTCAATACCTTTTTTTAACATCATCTTGTCAATGTGACATCTAGTTAACATGTGACGCATGATAGAACAAATAATCGTGCTACCAGATAGAGCGAGGCACCAACGTGTTTATATATAGTGGATGAACATCACCTTTTTTGTCATAACAAACTATTTAGTCATGTATGCCACTTGTTTGAATCATAGGAAAAAACCAGAAACAAGAAAAGAAAAGAAAAAAGTACTAGTAAATGTACATGATAGAAGAGAAATAGAGGGTGTGTCACTCTCACTATTAGGCCCTGTTTAGTTTGCAAAAGAATTTTTTGGGTGTCACATCGAACATTTGATCGGATGTCGGATGGGATTTTTGGACACGAATGAAAAAACCAATTTCATAACTCGTCTGGAAACCACGAGACAAAATTATTAAGCTTAATTAATCCATCATTAGCAGATGTGGGTTATTGTAACACTTATAGCTAGTCATGTATTAATTAGGCTCAAAAGATCCATCTTCTGAATTTCAGGCGAACTTTATAATTAGTTGTTTAATCTATATTTAATATTCTATGTATGTTTCCAAAGATTTGATATGATATTTTTGGACAAAAATTTTTTGGAACTAAAGAGGGCCTCACACTAGGAGGATGTTAGCTTGGAAAAGTGCACAGGAGATGAGAGAGAGAGGATGGAGAAGGTTGTGATGAATGAGATGGGTGATGAAACTGTTGGGTACACATAATTGGGGTTTTTGGCCTTAGCCTAGCTAGAGGACGAGGGTCCTACGTTGTGGTGGGCACCCCTATCATGTGCGTGCTAGTAGTACGTATACCACCATCGACCGTGTGAGCAGTGGACCCAAATATTGGAGGACGTTTCCTCCACTAGATAGATGGAGGGACCTTGTGGTCCGCGCTATGCATACACCAAACATATACACCAAGCGTTCACACATCTAGAATCTAGATAGATATATCTATGAATGGTTGAATCGGCTAATGCGAAATTTTCCTAGTAGGACTTTACTGGTATAATATTATATTGTCCTATTTTGGACATCATTTTCTTTGGGATGCTAGTTTTATCACTATATAATTATCTTTATATTTATATACAAGTAAAATAGCATCTATTATTATTTTTGTACACACTAGTCGTGTGCAAACAACGCACAAGATCGGTGAGCATATCAGAGTAACATACCGTCCCCATCACTGGCTCTTCATTTTATTTACTAGAGCTACAATAAATGTTTAGATGCATGCCCTCTAAAAAGGGGCTAAACATCAAAACCTTTAATTTTCTAGACAACGATTGGATAGGTTGGAGGTACCGTGTGTCTCGCGAGCTTGAAGGGCGAGGATGCAAGGTCATGTTTAGATGAAAAAGATTGAAGTCGTGCACCATTTCTATGACGGTGAAGGCGGTGCAATGGTCATCCTAGGTCACAATCAATGTGTTGTGATGCGACTCTTAGTACTGCATTTACATGGTAACACCTCAACATACTTTAGATATATGTCTTCTTTTCGAATAAAGTTTATTCAAAATTCACATGGTAAGTACTAACATATGAGAAAAATTCCTCTTGCAAGAGGAAAAAGAGCAACAACCAAACACGGTAGCAATAAAGAATGGTCAAATGTGGAGCTAGCACCCACCTGATTCAAAAGGCCTGCAATGCTCCCCGTGTCCCACCACCACCACACCTGTATGCTCCCAAAAAGGATAGGTTAGGGTAGATATGAAGGGGACAACCCAGCCATCATCCTTTTGAGCACATCCACAAAAGGAGGATTTTCCCTGTAACTTGCTCCTAAATACAGGCATATCTAAAGGTTGACTACATATGGATGTGTTGGTTACATGTGATATTTAGAAATCCATGGATTAAAAAGGCAGGTTTTTGCTATTGGCATGCCATGTATGTGAGCCTTGTGCCTTGAATAGAAAATACAGTGCTTTGTAGTACTAGTATTAGTTTTATTAATCCAAATTATGTGTAATAACACCGAGTCTACTCCACTTCATATATATTACTCCATTTGTCCAAAAGTGTAACCTTTTTTTTTGGAATAGCGCAAAGTCAAATATTATAACTTTGTCTCTTAATAATGATTAAATAGAAAATATAAATGCATAAAAATGCCATTGCTAGATTTATGACCAAATAAAGTATTATAATACACCACTCTTTTTTACTCGAAATAACCTATTACATATATATTTATATGGTGAAAGTAGCATCTCGTAAACCGTACTTTGGTCAAGAAATGTTTATCTTATTGGACGTTGGACGGAGGGAGTACTATCTGATATTACCAATCAAGACATGTCACAGCTAACTTGATGTTTATTTCATTAGTTAACAGATGCCCTGTTTTACTCAGTCATAGCTTGTATAGTTAAACAATACTATCAGATAAGGAACTTTTGCTAATTTAAGCCTTATATATACTCTTGATTTAAGCTTTACACACACTGTTGCGCTACAAGAAATTAATTTTTGGTGCTAGTACTAACTGAACAAAACAACAAACCGACTAAATGTTCACCAATAATTGGCAGACTCAGAGGCTGTTTGGATCCTCCAACTTTTTTTTAAGTCCATGTCACATCGAATGTTTAGACACTATTTAGAAGTATTAAATATAGACTATTAATAAAATCCACCCCATACTTTGGACTATTTCGCGAGACGAATCTATTGAGCCTAATTAGTATATGATTAGCGAATGTGATGCTACAGTAAACATTTGCTAATCGTGGATTAATTAGGCTTAAAAAATCGTCTCGCGAATTAGCCTTTATTTATGAAATTAGTTTTATTATCAGTCTATATTTAATACTCCTAATTGACGTGCAAACATCCGATGTGATACGAATAAAAAAAAATCCCTGTATCCAAACAACCTCTCAGCGATGAATGTTATCGATTATTGATAGCTACTAGCTAGCCTATAGATTCATTGCGGTCCTAAATTATAAAAATAAATAAACAAATGTTTTCTCGTAGGAAAATCGAACCTGGAATAATCAGAGGTGGCAGAGATACACATCATCACTACCTGCCGGCTGATAATTAGCAGAGCATTTCACATGGCGGTCAATTTTGCTAATGTGACAAGTGTAGGAGTATTACTGTAGTATAGTAGTATTATTGAACGTCCCTTTTCTCTCCCCCTCTCCATCTGCTCTTTCCAAGAAAAACACCAACTGACAGCAAAAGGATGGATGCGACATGATTGGAGTTGATGCATAAGAATGGCTTTTCTTTTTTCTTTGTTCTTGCTTTTCTAGCAGTACAATAATCCAATTATACAACTTTTTCCTTGTATTTTTGAAGTGAGAGACTGACAGAAGGGGTCCTTGTCAAAGAAAGTGAGA
>CM002486.1:2948033-2989189 GCA_000325765.3 Leersia perrieri | reverse complement strand
CCGTTATAAGAAAGGAAACATATAAGTCCTAATCGGCTAGGACAAGGAAACTAACAAACCTTCCTAATTACATAAGGAAATATTTAAAACATGCTTAATTAATAGATAGAATTAAACTTCTATTTGCGGCCTTCACGATTTCCTTTTTTGAATTGATCTTCATCTTCCGTGAATAGTACCGTGCTGCTACAGTAACCGCCATCAACAATATCCGATTGCTACAGTGATCGGACTGCTACAATGTTTCGAATTTCCTTGCTGCTTGATACTGGCTTGCCGAAATCCTTCCCGATGTATATGCATATCGGCTTGAAGAAATATACCAAAATTAGCTCTATCATACCGATCCGTTTGTCTTGATTTTGATTCAATGATCTTTTACTTCAGTATCGGCTTATTTTGGGCCAAATCCAAATTCTGGTGTCAACAGGTCGACATGCTCAAACTTGTCAACGGGGCCTTGTCCTTGAGGAGTCAAGGCACTTAGAAGCAAGACTGCCCGAAGGCGACAACTAACCTAAAGTGCGAACCATGAAGGTAGGGTTAGTGTTGACCCAAAGGTTGCATTATTAGGATCCTAGCTCCATGTGTGGCCGCCGCCCTAGGCGTCGTAGCACCTACTCGCGATGAAAGGGAGACGAAAGGGGATTAGGGATAAAGGGGAATTTAACAATCATCTTAGTTTGAGATTTAGAAACCAAGGATGATACATATTCTAAAACAGAGAGAGCTTCCAACTAATGAGAATATAAAAAATAAACTCAATCATCTAGGTACTAATTCATTTATTATGAGCATTACAATTGCAATGTTTGAAAACCTAGATTGTTTGAGTGGGTGAGATTGTTAGAGCACATCTAGCTGCCAAAGTTCCCTCTAAATATGTTCATGGGCACATGTCTGTTTTTTTTTTGCCAACGGATTATTTCTAAAATATCAAGAATTCAATTATCTTGGTTTTTCCTTTTGAAAAGAAACCTTGAGGTAAATTTTATGATGTGACAGTACTAGATAGTATGGTGTATTTTTTTGGATCCAAAAATTATATTAATTGAAATTGTCGTAAAACCATAGATTTTAAGACATAATATGGCACCCCAACGTATTCATCAATCATATACTATCACAAAACTCAATAAAAAATTAGCAATCATACTATCATCACAAAACTATAATAGGTCATTGCTTTATAGGTCTAGCTAATTTGTAGTATAACTAATCCCTCTGTTTCATATTGTAAAATATTTTAGCTCGTCTAAATCCACTAACATCTATATATTCACCAAACGTCTAGGTTCGTAGTTCGAGACAATATTACTTCGAAACTAAGTTGTTGTATTTTAGGACACATTTAAACATTTTATACGTTAAAAAATACATGACGGATCACACAAGGAACCTGTATTTGAGTACAGTGACCCAACCTGCCCTGGTTTTGTCTATTTCTAGTACACTGAAGAAATGGCCACACGAAGTCAAAAAAAGGAAAAAAAAGAAATGGCCACACGGGATGCTCGTAAACTGTGCACCGCATAGGATTCTCGCTAGAGGACAATCCCGTCCGTACTTTACCCTCAAGGCCACACACACAGATGGAGTAATTAAGAAACCAAATCAAACTTGGAAAATAAAATAAAATTAGAAAAACTAAAATCCCTGATGAAAGGAGACAGCCCTGACAACAACTCTCATTTCCTCGATTAATTTATCATTAATAAGGGCTTTCCCTTTCATCCTTTCGATGCAGACGCGCGAGATAGCGGGGGAGTTTCTCGCGCGAGATATCGGCGTGAATGAGTGAGTGGTCCTGTATTGGGAAACCGACGGCATGGGATGGCAAAGGGATTGGTTGTTCCCAGGTCACCACCCGGACAGGAGGTGTCACTGCCAACGTGAGCACCAGTGACTCAACGGACGCACGCACTCTCTCCTCACTTTCCCCTCCTCATTTTACTCCTGCTACTCCCTCCGTGTATCATTAATTTGCCCAAAATAAGTTTTTTTCATAACGGTTGACTACTCGTCTTATTCAAAAAAATTATAAAATTATTATTTATTTTATTTGTGATTTGCTTTATTATAAAAAAACTTTAAATGTGTCTTATTATTTTTTATATTTACAGTATTTTTTTAATAATACGGATGGTCAAACGTTACAAAACTAAAACTCAAAACGTCATCTATTTTGGAATAGAGGTAGTATATAAAAAATAGGGAGTATTTTATTTTACTAATTTCCTTTCCGTCTCAGATTCATTGCTCTATTGTTAAGTAATGGGATCCCTTAACTATGTATAACTTAAAATTTCAATCCTTTTTATATTTTGGGATGCACGTCATTCTAATCTACTGTCTTCATCCAAAAATATCATCGTCTTAGAAATAGCTAAGTTTTGGATCGAATATAGTTTGTTTTAGAATATACGAAGTCCGGTGGTATGAAATGCTAAATATATCTTAAAAAAATAAAACTAATTTTACCTTAAAGCTGGACATAAGTCCCATAAGTGAAATATTTGCTCTTTTGATTTTTTATAACAAAAATAATTACACAGTCCTCGGCATATGAAACTCAACAAAAATCTCATATCATCTAGAAAAGAACCACAGTTTCTACTCCTCCATCCAAAAATATAAGAATTTGGGGTGGGATGTCCTTTCGTAGTACAATGAATACTTATGCCCAGGGACCGAGAGACTGAGAACCAATATAATCATACGTACTACTACTGCCAAAAACAGTATAGTTTCTGTGTAAATATGAAGTTACGTCTACATCAGTAGTATAGCAATTTTAGATGCTTAGCGGCCGGACGTCTATTTGCGAACGCAGAAAAAAACGTTGGACAACAGGTGGGAACAGCCTAGAGAATCTCGCCTAGAGAATCTCAAAGTCTCTGCTTTTTTCTTTCTCTCTCAAAAAAAAAACTAGAAAAGAAAATAAGGTTAGCATGCATCATCACTCTTTGGGATGTGCCTTGGGTCCCAACTCTTTCAACTCACCATCATGGAAAGGAATGCCTTCGTGCCAAATTGGCCAAGAGTCACTATCAGACCCAATACTACAACATGTACACGGAACTTTCAGGACCATGAGAAATTAATTAATTAGATTGATGGAAATTATCACCAATTGCAAGCTATGAAAACGATTTTGCGATAGTTACTCTTGTCGATCTACGACAGGATGTGCAGTTGAAAATGACCATATTGTCCTTAATTATGCTACGTACGGTCGCATGATGACGAACAAACAAATCAATCAGTCCATTGATTCTATTTATTGGTGGCCAGAAGTTAATTCTACAACACATATCATCCTTGGATTATTAATGTGTAAAAACCAATAAATTTGCTAATTCAAGAGATGTAAATACTGTCTCGATTGGTGATTGGACATAAGATTCACCTCATATAGCGAACGGGTCTATAGTCTAGTGGTTACAAGAGTCTCAGTAGTACCTGAGGTCCTGAGTTCGATTTCTCGTCGGAACAAATTTTTCAGGATTTAACGGTTTTGTGCTTTCAATGGTAAGCGATGTACCCATCGACAACGAGACGTCCGTGGTGACTTCGTCAATCTCAAGAATTTGATGTACCCGTCGACAGCGAGACATCCGTGGTGACTTCGTCAATCTCAAGAATTTGCCGGCTCAGTCTTCGGAGATGATTATGGGGGTAGGGTTTGCGTGTGTGCGTTAATAGGGATGAGTGTGTTTGTGTCGTGAGTGTCTACATTAAACTATGTAATTCTTTTAAAAAAATTCACTTCATATAAAGTTTGGATCTATTCGGTGTGCTTGAAGATCTTAGATTATCTCTTTCTAAAAACAATCTTAGATCCTCTTAAACCAGGTTTATTTCTAGGATAGACATGTGGAACGTAGACATGTAAGAAAAAACAAATCAAATAAAAATTAATACTCCTCCTATAGTCTATATTCGTCAAATCAATCTTTTAATTAATTAGTGTTTATCTAAGTTTGATCAAGTCCAATTTTGTGGATGAGAACAGTATACTAAAGTTGTGGTTCTGCTGTCGTAGTTAATTTGTTGCTTTCACGACAGGGCAACTTTAAGAAATTCTTTATTCTGGATATATACGTACATGAAGACTTCAGGTTTGAGGTTATATAAACCTATATATTCTCAAGGGATATGCCCACCTAGTTGTACATATCGTCCAGCTTTTATGACATTCTGATATTGCCTTTTCTATTAGGAAAAACAAATTATTAGTATACATGCATATCCATTTTTCCTGACCGGTAAATTAAGGCACCATATCTATCTTACACAAAAGTAATTAAAACATTGTTTTGAACAAAAAAATATTATTCAATTGATTAACATATAAATAAAAAAGAAGTTCAGGTTGCCTTTAAGACTAGGAATATCAGGCATGCCAGAAACAATGGTTGCTGTCCAGCTGAAAGGGCAACAGCAAGATAGTAGTATGAACTACTAATATATAGCAAATGTTTGGGGAACAATTACGCGTATGAACAGACCACATATATATAGAAACGTTGGTCTCTCGTAAAGTACACATCCAAGATAATTCCGTAAAAATAAAAAAACAATGACACCTCTTCATCCTTATGATTGTGCACGCTAGAACTTAAATCCTATTGGAAGAAGCCGTACACCATAACACTTACCCCCTATCTATAAGCATGTCATTTTCTATTCTAGGGCTAGTTCAGAAAGAATATTTTCTTCTTACTTTCGGCAAATGAATTAGTTCTATCGCACTGCACGTCCCATTGAAAAGCATGCAGTGAAAGGGAACTGAAGCTAAGCTATGCTACCATCTATGTTGCTTGACTCAGAATATATATGGTAACAACCGCGCTGCATATAAATCTGTTGGATGCAAGATTTGATCCATCAAGGTGACATACTATGTCACCATATCCCAAATTTCCAACGCATCAATCTCATACACCGAACGGCCAACACGTAAGACGTGTAACGATCAAGCCGTCAACACCACTTGTGTAAGTTAATAATATTATGTTTATGGTGACCTTTATATATAACCAACGGTCATGCTCATCTGACCCATCACAGTGGTACAAATGCATGAAAACCTAATTATTTTCTTTTTGTCGTTGATATGATCCTAAAGTGTAACTTTGATGGATAAGTTTAGTTATAACACATATAAAAAACTGTTAGCAGTTAAAATGTAATGTTTTAATTTTTGTTGTCAGGAGTACTGCCATGTAGACATATCAATATATCACTATCGAAGGAGTTATGTGGTTGTTCTCTAGTTTACCAACACATGTACTCCGTGCATGTTGCCTTTGGACCACAAAGTACACCGTGCTGCATAAATGACTTCAAAATAAATCAGGCAATAATTGTGAGGAAAATTCTCAATGAAATTCTTCTTCAACGGTTGCTTTAGCCAGGGGTCACTACCATTAATATTTCACCATCCAACGTTGAAATAAAAGAGTACGCAGGCAGGGAACATCCTACCGTGTGTCTCGCTGTATATATTGCTGTCTCAGGTAGACCAAACTGACGACCGCAGAATCGTTAGATCATGTGTATTCATGAGTCTCAATTTTTTTTTTAAAAAAACATAACATTTTTTTTGTGATGTTGTCCATGTGTCAAGAGGAACACCTGCCAGGAGATTACAAGCTATACTTAGTGCTTACGCGGGCGCACCATGCAGGATGATATATATATTTACTTTTATATTTCTACCTTTATTTTTTCTCATATGCATATATATATAAAAGGGAAGTAGCTAGCTAAGGCAACCTGCAGCACTGCAATCTGTGATCGTGTGCATGCTACTCCCCTGTCTCAAAATATAACTAGCCGAGTAATTCAAATTTGTCTCAAAATATAACTACCTCTACACCCACCTATCCCATCTCCACCAATGACAACCATCCCTCCTACCTACCCTCCCATCTCAACCAATCACAACACTACATTTTCTAAACTTTAATTTCTTAAAAAAAAGACATAAGTGCTTATATTTTGAGACGGAGGTAGTAGTTCACTACTTCATCATGCTATTTTCAGAATAATTTATTTATAATACCTTTTATAGATCACCCAGGGTATATATATTTGTATTCTCTAGACCTCATTTAGAATACAAGAATTTTTCTTATTTATACAAGAATTAAATTAATATATTCCAAAATCCATAAAAAAGAATTATAGATTGACATGCATACAAACATGGAGGAGTACATACAAACATGGAGGAGGAGTACTAGCTAGTTCTTCGGATCAATGAGTACATCCATGTGCAACCCTGGAGAATGGTGAAAAATGAAAACCCTCGTTGGTGGGCTATGACTTATCACAAACAGTGAAGCTAAACCTAGGGTGCACATGTTGTTGCTGCTGCCTGCTGCCTCTGGCTGCTTCTTGTATGGCAGCATCTTTTTTTTTATCCATCTTTAACTTCCTTCCTTTTTTACTTTGCCAGTAGTACGGCACAGTGGCACAATAATGGATAGGATCCTAACTATAAGGGCTTATTCGGATTAATGGATAGGAAAAATATAGAAAAAAAGATAGGAATGTAAGTGTAAAACAAATGGCTAAAAAATAGAGGAATATAGAGGTGGAGTTCATTCGGATCAAATGAAAAGGAAAGAAACAAATTTATTTTTTTTTCTAATTCCCCAATTAATCCGGATAATTAGGAGACAACCGCTATTCCTCTTCCCTCTCCACTTCCACTCCTGCACGTCGTCCGCCGCTCATGCATCCCACCGGTGGCTGGCCTCGCCTCTATGCCGCCCAGGCCATCGCCCTCGCCTCTGCACCACCCTAGCGTCGACCTCTACCCGCCACTGGCCTCGATCTGTCGCCGGCAGCCTCGACCCACATCAGCGATGACCTCATCTCAATGACGGCCGCCAGTCGAAGTCCACACCTCCATGCCGACTACCGGCTGCCGCCCTTGCCTCCTCTCTATGCTGGCCGCTACTCTCACATCCATGCCAGCAGCCACCCTCGCTTCAACACCCTAGCCTCACCTCCCGTCGACGGCCGCCCTCTCCTTCCGCCATCTTCGACGTCATTCCGCCCGCACGCCGGGACACCGTACTCCCATCTGGTTAGTGCTTGATTTCCATCTGTCAGTGCAAAGGAAGGAAAAAAAGAGGTTGGAATGGAGTATGTTTTTTCATGTGCTTTTCCCTTGGAATTTGCCTTGAAGGAATGTTTTCTGAGATCTTTCTATGTGTGTTTTCTGAACAGAATGGTAGCTATGGGAAGAATTCCTATGAATAGGATCCCTCCGATAATCTTATAAAAATACTGCAAAACGAATAAACCCTAAGTAATAATTATAATAATTAATGCACTGCATATTAAGAGTTTATATTGGAAACCAACTTTATACGCAAATGCTTAGGGCTCCTTTGGGATGCAAAAATCCAAAAACACATTAACATAAAAGTAACGCATGAATCAGGGTCCTTAGGAAAACATATATAGTAATTGTTGAAATTTGTTGTTTGGATGCTTGATAGAAAAAACATAGGAATTAGAAAGATAGCCACTCCATATATAGGGCTTTTTAAGGAATCTTAATTAAATGCTCATTTCTTTGTTCCAAAGGAGCCCTTAATTAATTAACAACTCTTACTAAAATAGTCAGTAACTTTTTTTGTGGTAGAAACAAATGCTTTACCGTACAGTAAGAGGCAAATATTTTCTGAGCAAACAGAAAAACAGTGACTTGTGATCGATGTAATCTGTTGAAACTAAATTAGCTTCCTCTTCACTTGTTGGGTTGTTCCTTTTGTACTCACTAGTCCGTACTATGTATAATAGAGGGCGAGAACCAAATAAATACTCTTACCTGTAATTAATCAATGTACATATACTCACAGTCCAATCGAGTAGATATGAGGTTTGGCTGGTACAAAGTACAGCGCACATGCATGCGCCTGCAATCTTGCAGAACTGGAAGTACGTACCTGTACCTAGCCTTGGCTTTTCTAAATGCTTCCTTCTTTCTTCTTTCTAGGAAATGATGCTCTCTAGGGTACATAAACCCTACATGTTCCACTCCCTTGTCCACGAATATTAAGGCTGTGTTTAGTAAAAAAAAAGTTGGACAAAAATATCACATCAATGTTTGTACATATATTTGAAGTATTAAAGGTAGACTAATAATAAAACAAATTATATTTTTGGACTGTACACTGTGAGACAAATCTTTTAAACCTAATTAATCTATCTGTATGGACGAATCTTTTGAGCCTAATTAATCTATCATTAGCACATTTTGGTTATTGTAGCACTTATAGCTAGTCATGTACTAATTAGGCTCAAAAGATTCGTCTCACAGTGTACAGTCCGAATATATAATTTGTTTTGTTAGTAGTCTATATTTAATACTTCAAATGTGTGTCCAAATATTAATGTGACATTTTTGGCCAAATTTTTTTAGGAAACTAAACACGGCCTAAGATTTCTACTGGCATGGATTTAGGTTGAAGGAGAAGACTTTATATCCCTTATTAAATGATCCATGATTAGGGAGGGATTGTTGGGGGATAAGATGGGGAAAATGATTAAGAATTGATTGATAAAAACAAGTAGTACTATTAAAATGTTAATATTTGTGGAAAAATGTCATGACCTTCAAATATTTAAATTTGTGGACATAGAGGCTTCCTTTTAGCCAAAAGAAAAAAAAGAGAAATAAAATTAACCCCCCCCCCCCGAAAAAAATATTTTCTAAACAAACCGGTGTACTGTATTTTTTAGCGTTGTTCTGCTCACCTTTATACATGAAATTCTAAGTTAATTTGGAGGATGGCTAAATTTTAAATTATTTTGATGTAATTTTATCACTCCATAGTGCCATACCTATAAAATTCATCTTCTTGTTGATACTTATTCCTAGCTTCCTACTACTTGTGAGGGGCTATCCAACATGCATGTTGCCTGCATTCTTCATTATTTGAAATACCTGTAGTACATTATTATCATATCTTAGTATCCATTTCATCATCTTTTGACTAAAAGCTCAAACCTATCATACAACTTGTAACGCATACTAAAATAAGCAAACTACACCGTACTTGTTTCGACTTTTCTCTTGACCATTAATACATTCCATCATGGGCTCATGGCTAAGTAAAATCCAACTCCAAACATATAAACAATATTGGAAACAAGGGCTTACTTCTTTCTCGCAAAAAGATTTGTGAGTGAGCCTAGCATTTCCCTTTCCCAGTGCCCTGCCAAATCGGGTGGGCACACACACAGAAATAGGAGTATTGTTCTTTCAAGTTTTCATATATCCTCTCTCTCTCTCCCTCTTTTTGATTAGACTCGTCGGTAGACAACTCACTCCAGTGCCTGCATGCCTTTGTTGCCCCCACAAGGTCACCTCTTTCTACTTTCACTTATATCCGTTGTCCATCTATCATTGGCCCAATACTGATCTTCACTTTGCTGCTATAGCTCATTTGCTATAGCTAGCATACATGGCCTCTATTTGATAATAATAATGATAATAATAGGATCAATTATATATGCTACTTTGCTTAATTTATCTGCTTCACATGTGCAAATTTTTGCATTGGATTCCAAGTACACAAGTGACTAGTCATAACTAATTAAGTTTGGTTTAGAAAAAAAATACAAATTCTTAACGAAGCATCCAAGAACAATAATCAATGTTCGCCTTTTATTCGTAGTTTCTTCTTTTCGATGCAGTTTGCGATCGATATTGCATTCCTGTATGTATATGTTACGTACTACCACATAAGGTTACATGTCATAGCTTCACATGATTCCCCATGGAAAATTTATAGAGTAACATTCCAACTCTCATCAAATAGAGAAAAAAAGTTTACCGTGCAATCAAAATACCTGCATTCCTGTTTTAAATAGATTATTAACCTCCACTGACAATAATTAAGTCATGACAAGTACTACAGCACTGTGAAAAACCTCACAAGATCTATCTTTGTTGGTACCTATAGCAGGGTCCCCATACCTACCCTCTCAGCCTTTCTCTCTCTAGGTAAGAGAGAAAGAGGGAGAAAGATTATTGGTGGTGTTGGGTTGTGGAGGACGTCGACGTCGACCAACGGAGCTACTAGGAAGCTCAAGCTCTCTCTCTTTCCTTCCCCACTTTCCTAATTTATTACACTAATATCGCTGCTAGTAGTAATACTAGCATCTAATCTCTCTCCACATCGTTGTAGTTACTTGTAATCACATTGCAATCAAATCAAGCCACATAAAATAAATGGTGCAAACGGATCCGAGCTAACTCTAGCTCAGCTCCCCAACCAACCGGCTCCATTTGCGTCGTCTCTCTCCTGGTCCACGAGAAAAATAATCTACATCTCCTCTTCGATATATCGTAATAATATCGCGAAATGAGATCATGAGATGAGATGATGAAGTGGCAAATGATCGAGTAGATGAGACGCCATCGCTGTGTCTAGATCTCTTTCTCTCTCTCTGATTTCTCTCTCTCTAGCATGGGTAGCAAAGATTTGTTAATAATTTACTATTAGGAATTTGTTGTTGTGGCTGAAAAGGACGGGTGAATGGTGATGGACGCATCTCTCTCTATCTCTCTTTCTCATGGTCTATGGACTCCTACCTCACCACCATTAACCATGGAAAGTCATACTCTTATGAAGTTCTTAATTTTGACTCTTGGAAAAATCTTACAAGTGCCCTTGTAGAGGTGGGAAATTTGGTTTGTTTATTTGTCTACAAGTTGAACTTTTTCTATATAGTATATTTAATTTTCAGGTCAAATTAGCGGCTAATCCGGCTAATCGATCGAGACCTAACAACTTCGTTGCTACGACATAGAATCATCGTGTGTGTTTTGATCGTGGGTTTACATTTTCTTTGTTGTTTCTACCAACCATGCATGGTGACATGGTGTTGACATGGGCTGCACTAAATTCATGCTCATTATGCGACTTATCTATGTTCGTAAGCTGTACATAAAAAATGCAAATTATTTTATTCTACCTTTTATTATGAGACAAGTAAAAAAAATGAAAAGGAAAGACGAAAATGAGAACTGAATAGTGCCATATGTATACTAGAGTACTGGAGTGTAGCTTAACTAATTTGGGAATCACAAACATGAAAAGATGAAAGGGGTAGAAATGCATAAGAACTCAGATGCAAGGTGTTGTGGGTACCAAGCTGAGGACTGTTTGGTTATGGGAGAGCGACTCCTCCTCATCGGAAAAGCCAGGCAAACAGAGCTTTCGACTTGCAAGAATACATGGAAAGGGTTGGCTACATGCGCCAATATTCTTCTTGTTGTAACCCCGGAACCAAAAGTCTTATTAAAATTAGTGGTATGTCAAGTTTATGTATTATCTTCTGTTGAGGGTTCACAATCTCAACAAATTTTGATTGGATCCTATGAATCTCAACCACAAGCCTTATTAAAACCATGATGACTAATGGAGTGGCATACACTGAGGGTTCACAATCTCAACAAATTTTGATAGAATCCTGTGAATCGCAACCAAAAGTTTTATTAAAATCACGTAGACTAACGCTACCTTAATGTTTCTGCCTTATCATCCTTTTAGGGTTCACAATCTCAACAAATTTCAGTTGAATCCAGCGAACTTCGGTCTGAAGCTAGCTTGAAATGTGCATCATGAACAGTTTGTTTGAAATTTATCAAATTATATTCAGAAAGTTTTGAAGTTCATCAAAATTAACGACGTCTTGTCGGGCTTTGAAATTCACTAGCAATGAGATTGTAAACCCTTATGGTTCAAATCATCTAATCTAAAACAGCCTGTCAAATTATGTCCTTTTGAGTCTTATATTTATCCTCCATTGACTGAGTTTATTTTCGAGGCAAAAACTGCGTGCATTAAGAAATGCAAAGCAAATGATAAATCGTGTTTTTTTTTGGTAAAATTACTCAACGGTCTAATTTATTCACAGTTGGCAAGATTGTAAAAGAATAAAGCAACCATACATATACATAGCACATATATGTGGTACACTGCCACATATATTCGGTTTAGTTAAAAGTTGGGCACTTGGGCATTTCCTTCACTTCCTGAGGAGGAGAGGTTCCTGTCAAAAATGTTATGCTATTCCATGCTTGTTTTCAGATCAGTCTTACTTTTATAGTTTTCTTGTCCCCAAGCGTGGCCTTTTCTTGCCTTCCCTTTAACTTCAAGCATCTTCTTTCCTTCCTCCTCTGCAGGCAACCATATATGCACATAGCACATACATTGTCATATCCAACTTTTCCAGTTATTCCAAGAGACCAAGCTATCCAAGGATATCTGAATCTCATGATTCTGATCTCATGTCCCTTTCTCACTCACTCTGCCCTTCTTTTTTAGTTCAGAAAATGGCAGAATAGAAAATATGTTCTTTCCATGAGGCCTGAAGCCCACAATAGCTTTCCATACTGGTTGTACTTTGAGCCCACTCAGCCAGGATACTGGACATTTCCATGTAATTTGATTATTCACTGTCCAAGAGCAAAAATAACCGAATAATAAGGCAGATGAGAAATTTATTGCCCTGGAGGAAAGAGCAACATTGCGTTTGAGTATTACATGCAGTATGCTAGACATTCAGATTAGGCTGCTCATTTCCATGTTGCATGGGTCCAGACTTTCTAGCGCCCAATCAACTCAACAGGGTACATGCCAAAAACATCTGAAGATGTCTATGAAGTGACACCAGTTTTGGCACTCTTAGCATCTTCATTGTCTTTGGTTGATGCTGCTGCTCTGTCCTGCTCTTTCTTCTGCGCCCTTATAAGTGCACGTCTTGCCCGGGGGCGCATCTCACGCACTTGACGTGGTGGCATAACAAAAGTTTCAAGAGGGCGATCATGGAACGGATGCTCACTTCCAGAAAATATCCTCAGTTTGCGATCCCTATCCTGAACGATTGTAAAAAAAAAAGTTAACGGCAATAGAAGTATAATTGAAGCCCCTTTACCAATTTTAAGGAGAAAATTATAGAAAACATATATACATTATCAACCAAATATTTGATTATAAGGGGAAAAAGATTTGGATTCTACCAAAACAGAGATCTAAAACATATAACAAGGAAAGATCATCACACATTGTGTACAACTTCATATGCAATGTCAGCCACTTGTAACAACACAAAATAAGCAATGGTTACTTTATCATATGATACATAAATTGTTCTTTGTTATACACAATTCTAGCTTGAAAGTCTCCAATTCCTTGTATAGAAGGGCTTGCTAATATTGGTATCCCATGGCATACTGAATAATACGAAAGTAGCATTACTAATTGTGCATCAATGTATGATGAAATTGCCTAGTCTATATCTATACTCTATAATAGTATAATTGAATAAATAGTATTGCCGCAGTTAATACACATATAAAAGCATTGACGTCAAGATGCAAACAGTAATTATTACAATGCTACATTACATTTTGAGCAGATAAAGAGTATGGATAACTCAAGAGCTAAATCTAACATCAAGTCGTCAACCAAAACTAGTCAATGAACTTATGAACTGAATCACAAAACCCCCAAAAAACAAATAGTACTTTTAACTTACATCACGCAATCTATTGCGGGGAAGCATGCGCATCACAGCTTTGCGAATCACCTCGGTTGGGTCCTTTTCCATCTGGTCCTTGAGTCTTCTTTCCTTTAGGTGGCCAATATACCTTTTGGGGGAAAAGACACGTAACACACAATCGTTAGTAAAACCAAAGAAGTTAATCAACATCTCAACAGTATTTTCTACAAACATAGAAGTTAATCAACATCTCAACAGTATTCTCTGCAAACATACAGACCCTGTGTGCCAGTAGTAGATCTTATCAGTCATTTTCCTTCCCGTAACACTGATATCTTTGGCATTAAGTACGACGCACATGTCCCCGTTTTCCACATGTGGCGCATAAGTCGGCTTGTCTTTCCCTTGAAGCACAACAGCAATTTGGGATGCCAACCTTCCTAGCACCTATCACATAGACAGCAAAGTAGCTTACCGGATAAACATTCCACATAAATATATATTATCTTCTATCTATAAATTGAAGCAAGCAGAAGAATGCTAACCTGACCCTTTGCATCAAACACACGCCATCTTAACCCATCTAAGTTAATCCTTCTCAAACCTGCAAGTGCTTTCTGCAAAGTTCAAAAGGAAACGATTGTTACTGACAGCAATTCACATTTAGTAATTGCATCCATAAAAATTTCGAAGCTAAAGAGACTCTAGAATCAAACATAGTCATCTAGGTAACCCAAATTTACGGAAAAAAATAAAAAAATTCTGCAACAATTGATAGGCAACTAAGAAAGGTGATTCTTATACGGAGGTGGCCGCCTGGGACTATAGGGTACCCATCAAAATCTTAACTTGAAATCAACCAATCTAATAATAATAAAGCCGCACCTTGAGGTTGCCGGTGAAGGCCGGCGGCGCCGCAGCCATGGCAAGCCGCCGAGGCAGAGTCGTTATTCGTCGTCTTCGGCGGCGGCGACGATGCGCGCACCTCTTGTTCCCGGTGGATCTGGCCGTCTCTCTCGCCGACTGCCACCGGCTGGCTGGTTGCGGCGGCGGCGAGAAGAGAGGCAGTAGGGTTCAGTGGGCCGACGGTGGTTCTCTCCAAAGTCCAAAATAGAAAGGACAGGGTGGGCTTGCTATAAGGCCTAAAGCCCATTTGCTTTCCATACTAGTTGTACTTTGAGCCCATTTACCCTTGTTTGGTTCCTCTCTTTATATAAAAGAGACATTTCTGGTGCAATTTCTAATCAAGTCCATGGTACAAGAATAACTTTGACCTTAACAGTGAATATTTGCTTTGCCAATTCTTTGGTAGGTATTTTGTTCAAAAGAATAAAACTTTGCAGGTATTTTGTTCTTTGTTCAATTTTCAGGCATTTCCATTCCTCTTTCACAAAGAATCGTTTTTTTAACTAGCAGCTAATCACAATATTAACAATTTGAATGACACACCAATCAACAAAAAAGAAAACCGAACACAGAATTCAAGAACAAATCTGACATACCAACAGCAAAAGGGAAAAGACAACACAGAAGTCAGGAACAAATCAGAAGCTTACATTATACTCAGCAGAAGATACATGCATAGTATATCATTGTACGGTGGCTCTGGTATCAGTCCTACACTATAACAGCCTTCTCCGGAGAAGTGCAAGAAGATGATGTAAATAGAAGAGATAATAGGTTCACATTAAGAACAGGCAACTGCTTGTCTGCTTGGGCACAAAATTCAGGTCAATCTGGTGGTCCATTTGGTTCCCAATTTCTCAAGCTGCCCTAGTGGTGGCCATATCTGATGTTTGTCACTGCAGCCTAGGTTACTCACACTTGATGGAGCGGTAGATGTGCCGCACAAACAGGAGTGATGCGCGGAAACCAACAGTGCCGAGCATGAGGAAGAAACCATAGCAGACACAGGTCATGTAGCCAAAGAAGAAGGATGTCTGCATGAAGCCCGACATGTCTGATCGGGCATGGTAGTAGTAGATGCAGTAGAAAAAGATGAATATACCAGTGGAACCTCCACAAAGGACAGATCTGCACACACATAATCACAGGTTTTGTTCCATCAGAAAGATCGGGCGCAAAGTGACACATTAGTTTAAAAGGTTCAGGGAAAAGAGATTAAACTATTATGCTTCTATCATGGTACCCTAATGCATCGCTACTTTTTTACTTCAAAGTTCAATCTCCCAGATATCATATTATACCTCTTAAAAGATCCTAGTTCATTATCTTTATCTAGTGCCAATCAATTCACATATTCCAGTTGATACAGCACAATACCATAAAGAAAAGATGATCCATCTAAAGAGGTCATATGAAAGTTGAGTGCTCAAGAATTTACAAGTTTCAGTCCATTTATGCATAACTTAAGTCACTGTCTACATATGACTCAGACAAACTCTGAAGCTAGCAATACATCAACTGAAAAATGATTTGCACAATTCCGTGAGCTTTCCTTTTTTAATTGTTATTTGTCTACTCGTGCAAATATAGTAGAGGAGTAAATATGAACAATATGCAACAAAAAATGAGCATATGAGGATTAACATATCAAGAAGAATTGATTTCCAGAACACTAACCTCCACCACCACTCGTGATCCTCAACAGCAAGTTGGAAGTATGTGAGTGCCACTGTGACGAATGCTGTGACGATGATGAGGATAATGAACACAATGAAAAGGATGCTGTAGATGGTGTATATCTTATGTCCCCAGATGCTGGCAAATATGTAGTACAGCTCGATGTATATAGCGCTGAAAGGAAGGAACCCTGCCATTGCCATCTGAGGAATGTTGCTTCGGTACCAGGGAAGCTGAGGAATTTCCCTAGGGTATTTGGTTGTGCGGCATGGAGCTTGGAATTCTGTATTACTATTTTTCCCAGCAATACCACCCAATACGAGGAGAGGAGAGGTTACAAGGGCCCAAATGAGAATAATGACAATGATAGTACCAAAAGGCAATGCTGCTGTAGCGCTATATGCTATCGCAACTGTGTTTAGGAAGCAGAATGTCAAGAAGAGAGGCCCACAGAATAAGCAGCCAGTCAATATCAGATTCCTGACCTGAAACATCGACAGAATGTATTAGCACACAGCAGCAAAAAATAGATTAAACTTAATGACCTTGATGGTTTAAAGCATTCCTTACCCAGTTTGTTCCCTCCAGTTGCAGATAGAAGGAGGTGGCTGTGTATCCTGCAATACCAGATGTAAGAGCATAGATGACGACAAGGGCAGTGAAAAGCGCTCCTCTGTTGTATGGATAGAACACACCGACGATGGCGAGGAGGAAGATAAAAATTGCACTGCCGAATAAGCAGCATTTGTCACTTGTTAGGATTGATAAAAGTTTGAATCCAAGCATAAATCAAACTGAGGATGTTCTTACAGGGCAAGCAGTTGAGTTCCAGACCCAACAATTGCTGCAAAAAGAGATTTTTGCTGCGGGAAACGGAAGACATCACCATGTATATACTTCCATCCAGTCTCTTCTTGGTCTTCAAGGGACTCATCTTCATGGGAATATCTTCAATCAAATGGAAAATTAAAAATTAGTTAAGCTATAACCCAGCCGATGAGAATGGAATGCACTGGTTAATGTCTTACTTGATGAAATCATTCTTGAGTACACGCATCAGGATTGTAGCCAGGAAACCAGTCAGGAGAAGTACTGTTACACATGAATTAATTATGGAAAACCAATGGATCTCCAGATGTTGTGGCATAGATGAAGACTTGGAGTACTTCTCCATTCTTTTCTCAAAAGGAATATCTGTCTTTTTCCATGTTACTGAATAAGAGAACTCTACTTGCACTTCTTTGTCCTCTGTGATATCGACAGCCACATTTGGATCTGTTTGAACATTGATTTCTATGACACGGTCATCGTTGTACATGATATCAAAGTGGATGTGCTTGAAGAGCAGGTACTTTGCATCACCCTGCTCCTTAACCTTGTCCAGTTTACCGAGGAATCCCCACAATGGCAAGTCATCATAGTACATCTGGAAGTAGTAATCCTTTGCAACTGCATCCCGAAGCTTTGCAACTTCTGCCTTCGACAATGTTTTCTGGCAAAGAACCTTGGAGTTCCTGTCTTCCTTGAAATTCAACTCATACGGTGCATCAACCAAACGATCACCATTTAGAACCTCCCCAAGTGCTTCCCTTTTGTCCTTAGGATGATCTATTACAAGCCAATAGTTAAGAAGAAATGGAAAAGCTGTTAAAAAAATAAAAATAACGATGATATATGAAGCAAACACGCTCTCCACTGAACAATCTTGGGCGCATACTTTCCAGAGATTTATGGATGTCTGTTGGACACATGTGATGTTCCAAGCACCTTGTGTGTGTGTGTTTTTCCTTTAATACCCATCTACTATACGGTTGACATTGATTAACGCGTGCATGCAGGCACTTGAAGGCGCACACCTCATACATGCAGCTCAAGTGCTGCACCTTTCGATAGGGTTACTTTTGTGGAATGGTTGGATTCTTTAGTATATGATCCTTGAGAGAACACGGCCAAGAATATTCCGCGGAGGCGGTAGCAACAACAAAAAATGGCATTTATAAGATTACAAACCTGGTGCACAAAAGGGTAGGTCATAGTACCGATATGTCTCACTGCAGTAAACAGTATGCAACTCAATTAATCATAAGCAAAATAGAAAACCAAAGAAATTATAGCAAGCAGCTAGCATAAAATACATCACATGTTATTCTCTTATAAACTCGTTGTTAATACATTAGATTGCCGATAACCTGCGAGCCCAACAAACAACACCTTTTAATAAGACTGAACTATCATGCTGCTAATCGGGAAGCAACAATATGAAGTCATATAGGGCACTGTGACAAAAATAGTGCGATACTAAACTAACTAATCTAGCAAACCCCAAGGCAAGGAGAGAAGATCTGTGCAGCTTCTGATTAGCAACTACTCCCTACGTTCCACATTTTAAGGGGTTTTAGCCTCTTCATCTCCCGTCGAGATCACTAACATCCATATGAATCTAGACACATATATCAAGCATATACATTGATTTATGCATGAATCTATTTAAAAGCTAAAACACCTTACAATGTGAAACAAAGTAGCAGCTACTGATGCACGACACCAAAACACTTGCCAGTAAACTGTTTCTACTCATACAAGCAGTAGATGCCAAACCAATATGTGAAATCACAGCAATTTGAACAGTAATCTCAGTCTTAACACATAAATCTCTAGACAGCCGACATTGCAAAATAATGAAGCCACACACACAAACAAACAAACAAAGAAGAAACTACAAAATGCAAAATCAAGTTGAATTTTATCCGCCACTGATAGGCTGCAAATTGCGAGCTAAGCCGAGAATCATGTATATACCTCGGGTTGTGGAAAGGCCCGACTTTGTTTGCGTAGAGCGGGACATAATCCCCATCCTTGTATCTGTGATTTGAGCCATCAGCTCCGGCTCCCAACACGCAACCCAACACCACCACAGCCACACCAAGAACAGAAGCACCGATCCCCACCCTCCTCACCATCTCCGCGGCTACCTAGCCAAGAACACCAACCAACCAACCAGTAAAATTAAGAGAAAAAGCTTCCTTCTTTCAGATCTAGAAAAGAAGCAAGCAAATCCGAGGGGAGGAAAAGTTTGTGCGTGCGTGCGTGGGTTCGAGAGAGATGAGAAAGAGGAAAGATTGGAGTGGTGCTCACCGGCGAGGGAGGATCGATGCGGCGGAAGCAGCAGGACGGCGCAAACTCCCCTCCTCGCGACGGAGGAGATGGGCGCGCGGGCGGGCGAACTCTCCTCCTCGCGACGGAGGGGATGGAGGAGATCGATGGGCGACGGCGGCGGCGGCGGACGGCGGCGAGGAGAATGAGACGATCTCACGGACGGAACGGAAGCCGATGGAGAATTGCAGAGGCAGCGGCGGATGGGGGATGCCGGAGCGTCTCTCTAACAAGTTTTATTAGAACCAAAATATTACATTTCTCTCAAGAAAAAATCAAATATATAGTCAACTTTTTTTTTCCATACTGCTTGTTCTTCTATGCCCCATTCTTCCCTAAATATTTGAAACTGTAATATTTTGACATACATCGTTCGTTTTATTAAAAAAAATTTATGAAATAAGTAAAACTATTGGTAAGTATGAAATTATATTTAAAAATAAACCAGATGATAGGAAAATAATTAATAATTACGTAAAATTTTTTTAATAAGACGAACAATCAAAATATATAAAAAAGTCAACGGTGTTAAAATATTTTGGAGAGGAGGGAGTATATAACAGTAACTACTGGAAAATTATTATGTTGTCAAATTTAAACATTACGATATAACTCCAATAGTGACATATAAGATTTGGATTTTTCAACGAAAAAAAGTGATACTACGGTAGTTTCAATAGAAATATTGGTTACCCATTGTCAATTTATGACATATTTCTACCACCAAATTTACGGTCAACCTATCAAGGATACCGCGTACCATTTGAACAAGTAAATAAGTATGACTTTGGATACAGGATATAACTCAATTGTAGATAAGGAGCCTAGCGTGTACAAGAAAAAGTTCAAACTAAATACAACTAGCATTGCTCGGAGTCTTTATTCTGTCATCACCCTTCGAGTTCTATTTGGACGATGAAGCACTTTCATGTATAAATACAATGCTTCCTATATGAGGAAGGGTATCAAATATTCAGTCAATACATTAGCCTTCGTCAACCACGATAAGTTGGCATCTCGAGGAGCCTCAAAATATGCCACGGGCCACCTCCTTAGATTTTCATCTCTTTCGATTAGTTGAACATACTATCTTATGGTTTTAATTTTTTCACACGTATATATTTGTACTTAGTATGATCTTCAAAAGCAATACGTTTAAATAGAAATATGACTTTTTACCCAATCTTAAAGAGACCGAGCTTGTCTATCCTATTGCGATTTGATAACCTACTCATACGAGCTATACCCCTTAATACACAAATGTTGTAGTTGAAAATATTCAGAGATATAGCTTGAATGAACATGTTGTCAAATCACTAATATTCTTATACTTCCTCTGGTTTTTAATGTCTGACGTTCTTGACTTTTAAGCAAATGTTTGACCATTCGTCTTATTAAAAAAATTATCCAAAAATTATTTATTTTATTACGAGTTGTTTTTATAAAAAATTTAAGCATAAATTATATTTATAAATATTTAGATAAATTCTTTTGAACAAGACTTATGGTTAAACGTGCGCCAAAAATTAATTGTATCAAACGAGGAATTAGTGACTAGAAGTAGTTGAAAGAAAAAACAGGTGGTCTTCGCGAGTTCGTAGAGACTTGGTGGAGGAAATGTTTGATCAGGTCAAGCAGGTCTGGAAATGGGAAATTTTTTTTTCTGCGGTCTAATAAATGGGAAGGTGGATCCCTTTTGTCTCCAAAAAATTAGAAAATCTAGGCACTGTCTGCCTGACTGGTAGGACCAGGCAGGGGCAAAACGGGAAGGGAACTATGGTCCCACATGTCAGATGGTCAGACGGAAAAGAAATCCAAAAAGTTACAAAAGATGGCAAGAAAAAGAATTACAGGAGCGAGAGATAAGCATGGCAAGACCTGAATTTGACAGTAGTAGCAAGCAAATCCTGAAAAAGACGTTTTGAAATACAATAAGTTTAGTATAGTAAACTTGTAACTTACGTGTCTCTTGTCTAGAAGTCCATGGCACGTCCTCCTTTTTAAACAAGTCATGACAGATCTGCTGGGTGGAGGTACAACCGTGCAATGACATTCTTTGGAATAACTTGTAATGTGGAAAGTTAGTATAATTAAGAATGCATCCCCCAATAAACTCACATTGTCTTCAATACAGGAAACAGGAGGAGACTCAGGATAGGTTTACAGTCCAGAAGGACCAGAAGGCCATAAAACCAGGTGTCACCAGTTCATTTTGATGCCTGCAAAGGAAGCAAGTGGTATCAAAGTTTACAAATCTGACAGTTGCCTCTTGTTCACAAAATTACCAGAGCCAAATATTGAGTGTTTAATGGGGACAACTTGACTATATACTGTATATCTTTGTGTGATGGTCACAGGCGTTGAACTTGATGATCTTTCCACTTTAATCTTCGTCAGTGAAGTTAAGCTACCAATAATAGCGATCTAAAACAGGAGAGGAAATAAAATTTGGAGTGGAGTGGTAGCGAGTAACGACTAACGACCAAATGAGGGTTTGTTTTTTTAGAGGGAAATGAGGGCTTGTTTGCAAAACATCCACGCTGCCTTACCAGGTTGGGCTTTGATTAAGTTATCGGCCCAAAATTTACTAAAATGGGACCTGATTTGTATTGTACTATAAAGGAATAAGTCTAATTTGGCACCCTCAAATTTACACGGAATCTAAATCGTATCCCTCGTATACAACACAGACATCTTGACTCCCGAATTTAAAAAACAGAGTAATTTAACTCCTTTAGCGGTTTTAGAGAGCGGTTTTACTGACGTGGCATTATAATTAAAAATATATTGTGGGGCCACATGTCATCATCTATCCCCAGCCCTTCTTTATCCCTTCTCTCTATTTTCTCTTTTCAGTGGGGCCCAACATCTGTCAGTGTCCCCCCACGCCGAACACTGTTGCCGTGAACAGCAGCAGCATGTCAATGCTCACCGGCGGCCACAGCGCGTGGAGAATCCTCGCTGCCGCCGTCGTCAAAGGCGCTATTGCCGCGGGCTGTGGTTTCGTCGACACGGACATCGCCTCCGGCGCCGGTGTGGTGGTCTCGTCTTCCTAAACAGCCGCTTCGGGACTGATGTCGACGGTGGGCAACCACGAGAGGGAGCGGACACATCCTTCTCCACCGCCGCCATAGCTCTCGCCGCCGTAGCCGCTGTTCATGTCGTACGACGCGCGATGGTGGATGTCGTCGTCGGCGTCGAACAGGTACTACTCGTTCGAGGTGGCTGGCGGCGCACGTGGTGATGCTGGAGCGGGACCTCGCCGGCGTCAACCAGCGGCGGACACCGTGGGTGGTTGCGGTGGCGCAAGAGAAAGAGAAGGGAGGGAGGGATGACATGTGGCCCCAATTATAAGTGGGTATATTTTATGTGTGGTCTCACTGATTTTTTTTAATTTTAATGCCACATAAGCGCCACGTAGGACGAATACCGGGTCAACGCCGCCACATCAGAAAAACCAAACCACCGGCCGGATAAGTCAAATTGCACCGATTTTACAAATTTAGGGGTCAAAATGTCTGGTACTGCAAATGAGGGACACGATTTATATTCCGTGTATGTTTGAGCGAGTCAAAAAGACTTATTCCATTGCACTATCACGTTCCGGCCCATGCTGTTCACAGTTTAATGACATTCCGGCCCATACTGACATTTGGGTTCAGAAAGCCTGACAACGCCGTATGACGGTGCTATGCTGTTAGAGCGCGCTCATTCACCCAGTAAATTACTACCATTACGCATGACGATGGAGTACGTAAAAACGCGCATGAAAGAAAGAAGGAAACCGTTAAATGGTTACTTGATTGTGTTACTTTTAAGGCTCCTTTGTACCATTTTCGTTACTCGGTTCTCATTTTTTTATGGTTGTTAAGAAAACAAAGCAAAACAATCTACTTTAAATTATTCTTAAAAGAAGCACCTCGAAATTTCAAAATAGGTTGGGGTGAACAGGCATATGCTTTAATCTATCCAACTCCGAGATAAGAGAGATTAAGACGGATAAGGACCAGTAATAAAGAGATAAAGAAGGGGACATGTTGCATGTATTATGAATATCATTTCGTAGTACGGACAGCAACGTGCAGGGATCCTAATCGTGCCTGCCTCAACCGTGCTTTGTTAATTTCCACTGATATGCTATGTCCACCCATTCTTCCCTACATGACGACACGTCAGCATGCCCACTGTTTGTTTGGCTTGTCGGCTCTAACGTATAAGGCCCCGTTCAAATGTGCTAGTGACTTAAAAAAAAAAACAGTGATTTTTATCTCTTTTTTCGTGCGCACGTTTCCTGAACTGCTAAACAGTGTGTTTTTTTTTTAAAAAAGGTTTACACGAAAGTTGTTTTAAAAAAGCAAATCAATCTATTTTTCAAGTTTAAAATAGCTAATGTGTAATTAATCATCTTCTAATGATGTTTCTCATTTAGCGTGCAATTACTATCCTCTGCCGTTCAGATTTGACCGCGGCCTAACTCTAGGGGAAAAAAAAGGAAGAAAGAATACGAGTATTACTCTTCATGATCTTGTGTTGAAGACTTGAAGAGACATGTCATCTTGATCAACAATTTGTGTGTGTGGTGGTGTGGGGGGAGGGTGAGTTTATTGATTAGCCGGATATACGACAATCGATCAGTTCCAAGACCTTTAACCCAGAGATGGGCATCAAACCTCCAGACAGCACAACTATTCAATCTCCTAGTTAATTTAGCTAATTCATGAGCCACCTTGTTACACCCTCTTCCAATTTTTCTGAGCTTCACTGCTTGCAGTAGAAGCATATTGTTCCCTTCACTGCAAAAACTAACGAATGCCGTCTTGATTTATCTGCGGTTTGCACTTGCAACATCCTGACTACAACAAGACAGTCGGACACCAAAATAACCGGCATACGGATCCAATTGCTTGCCAACATCAAACCTTCTTGCTTTCAAAAAAAAAAAACATCAAACCTTCTTTACATGCAAGTAGTTCAACCTCTTCAGCAAGTTGACACGACTGACCGTCCTCCGTGAGGACACCAACACCAAACTTGCAAAATCCCTGCATTACAACGCCAACGCTAGCTTTGACCCATTTCAGGGACAAACGACCCGTCCAAATTGATCATTTGCTCAACCATGTTTAGGCTTCTCATATTGTAAGGTTTTACTGCCATCTCCTTTTCTCCAATGTGCACATTTAGATGGTGCTTGTCTATCATTCCTTTTTCTTTGTCGTCCATCTCTCCTTGTCGTACTGAGTATAGTGTATTTCAGTATGAGTGGAGGAAACACACAAATCCATCAATTTATTCCTTACAAAGAGCATAGACACTATCATTCCTTTGATACCAAGAACTCTAAAGGAGGAACTACAATTGTGCTTTCTCGATGAACAAATATGTACTAGTACTGTTGCATTGCATCCAAAAATAATAAAATTTATAATAACAAGCCAGTGAAGACATAATGACTTTTTTATTTTCTATTTTTGTTAACGCACCCCGAAAATTAGTTTTATATTTGAACCCAAACTGCTGAAAAATAGTGCAACAATAGCGAGATTATTATCTATTAAGTTTTCAGATTTTTTTTTTGGGAAATTCACTGTTTGTCAGATAGTTTTGCCACAATGTCTACTTAAATCCTAACACATGGTACTCAAAGTTTAAATTAAACTAATTGCCACCATAACATTACAATTCTAGACCAATCTATGTTGATGGCCAATGGATCCACAAATCACAGCTACTATAGTACCATTACATTACAATGAAATAGTCCCATGTAATTTTTTTCTCTTAACGGTCAGGCTTGCCATAACTAAAACTAATTAAGCAAGTTGTGACAATCCATAAAAGTGCAACAAACAAAGTGCGACTCTGAACCCTCCTCTACTTACCTGCGCGTTACAGTAACACACGTAAAACGAGAAACGTAAAACGAGAAACATTATTAGTATTTGATTAAATGAGTATTAACTATTTTAATCTTTTAAAATGGATTAATTTGAATTTTTTAAATAACTTTTATATAGAAATTTTTTTAAAAAAACGCACCGTTTAGTAGTTTGGGAAGCGCGCGCACAAAAAAAAAAGGAAAAACACTGTTTGATGCTTGAAGTCGCTGCCACTTTTTTTTTTATATATAAACGAACGCAGCAAGTCACCATCTGTCCAATTCAAATCCAAGAATTAACAATGCCACTGCTTATTTTGTGATCAAAACATATTTTGTATCTCTCAAACAGGAGTACTGTATGTCGGCAAGCAATCACAAAATTTTCCTCAACAAAAAACGACCTGTAAGGCGGAAGCTACCGACGCACAGCTTGATAACCTGGGGCCCACATGTCGGCCAGCCATGACGCATGCCGATGGTGGCGCGTAGCTATTTTTGCAAAGCTAACTGAAAAACTGCAGCAAGGGAAGGAAAACGCAGCCAATAATAGCGCGGCTTCTTCCCTTCCTCCTCGCTGTCGTCTTCCATCTCCGGCTCTCCGCCACCCTCTCCTCTCCTTCTTCCCAAGATCTCCTCTTTCCTTTTGTCTCTTCCTCATCATTGTCCCCTTCTCGCCTCGATCCGACCCGGCCCCAGTTCGTTGAATGCGCGCGGGGTTCTGAAAAGTTGGTTTCTTGGTTGATCCGGTCGAATTGGGAGAGGAATAAAGGTGGCGCCTTGGTGACGCAGGAGATTTGATTGATTGATTGATTGGTGTTTATTCAGAGAGAGATTGATTCGTGGGAGGAGAAGTGGCGGCGGGGGGTGAAAGGAGGCAGCTTTAATTTGTTCTGCTTTCAACTTGTCGTCTCTGGTCTCATTTGGGGGAATTTTCTGGGGATTTGGGGGAATTTTGATCTCGTCGACGGCGGCTGCGGCGGCGGATTGGTTTGGATTTAGGAGGGGAGTTGGTTGGATTAGTGTGTTTGTTCTTGGCATGAGCGTCGGTGGAGATGGGGATGGATTATTACAACGTGCTCAAGGTCAACCGGAACGCCACAGAGGAAGACCTCAAGAAGTCGTACCGGCGGATGGCCATGAAATGGCACCCAGACAAGAACTCCAGCGACAACAAGAATGAGGCCGAGGCCAAGTTCAAGAAGATCTCAGAGGCCTATGAGGTATAAAATCTCCTGGCCTTTTTACCTCCCTAGTACATCAGGATGAAATTGCAGTTTGCTTGAAAAAAAAAAGAATGAGATTGTGGGGATTGATCAACATGTAGTTTTTATGTTTCTCTGGAGAATTTAGGGGAGATATCTTGCGACACATGTCGTAGTTCAGTCTGTGAAGGCATTGGTACCGCATTTGTGTATGCAATTCGTATGCTATTGCGCATATGGAGGATGTTTTGTTTTTCTCCAAAAAAACCATGGATGGTGATAAAATCTTTTATTCATTTTTTTCAGCTGATTTATGCAATTATTTATAAAGAGGTTGCAAGCATGTTTGCTTTGCATTATGGATCATGCCAGTCTTGATAGGACATATTTTGCATTATACCGATTGATATGTTGTCTATTGTTTTTGATTGAGAGCCATGTGTCCTGAGAATCTTACATCATGTCTTTGCTAATCATGTCAGGCTAATACAATGTTTTGGTAATAAATAAATACGCCCCAATATCTTCATTGCAATTCTTGCTTTGTTTGTTAATGTAAACACATGATATGCATTTGTGCCCTTTGTCACTCCAAATGTTCAACCACCAAATTGGATTGGGAAATGATGAATCAATATATCAAGCCTAAGACTAGCACTCATGTACAATGCTTACTGGTGCTTCCAGGTTTTGAGTGATCCCCAAAAGAGGGCGATATATGATCAATATGGAGAGGAGGGTCTGAAGGCCTCTGTGGATGCAGGAGCTTCATCATCCATGAACGGTAACCGCCGGTTCAATCCTCGGAACGCTGAAGATGTATTCGCTGAGTTCTTTGGTAGCAGCAAGCCCTTCGAAGGAATGGGGCGTGCAAAGTCAATGAGATTCCAGACAGAAGGTGCTGGAACTTTCGGTGGGTTTGGTGGGAATGATAGCAAATTCAGATCATACAATGATTC
The DNA here is from genome assembly GCA_000325765.3 of Leersia perrieri. Lineage (NCBI taxonomy): Eukaryota > Viridiplantae > Streptophyta > Magnoliopsida > Poales > Poaceae > Leersia > Leersia perrieri. The sequence continues at coordinate 2,961,872 of CM002486.1, read as the reverse complement.
AGTTGGCACCAGTTCAAGCCAGCCCCGAAAGCCACCGGCTGTGGAGACAAAATTGCCTTGCACACTTGAAGAGCTATATGCAGGTTCGACGCGCAAGATGAAGATATCCAGAAACGTTGTCAGGCCTACTGGGTAAGTACATTTCTAGGTGGATTGTTTTCTCAGACCTTGCTTCTGATATTTTGTTCTGACCTTCTGCTATTTATTAAACAGGCAAATAGGTACTGAATCAGAGATTCTAACTATTGATATAAAGCCTGGTTGGAAGAAAGGAACCAAGATTACGTTCCCGGACAAAGGAAATGAGCAGCCAAACCAGCTCCCTGCTGACCTTGTCTTCGTAATCGATGAGAAGCCTCATGATCTATACACAAGAGAAGGTAATGATCTCCTTGTGTACCAGAAGATTGATTTGGTGGATGCATTAGCTGGAACCACTGTTAATCTGAAGACTCTCGATGGCCGAGACCTGGTGATCAAGCTCACTGATGTGGTTACACCTGGATATGAGCTTGCGATCGCGAAGGAAGGGATGCCTATTGTCAAGGAGAATGGGAGGAGAGGCAATCTAAGGATCAAGTTTGACGTCGTGTTCCCCAAGAGGTTATCGTCAGAGCAGCGGCAGAATATTAGGAAGGTTCTTGGAGGGCAACCTCAGCAGCAATGATCACATTTCAGAAGCAAATCACCTGTGCCATAGTTCTTGAAATACATACTAATTCAGAGTTCTCGTTCTTCTTCACCAGTTGGCTTGTACACATAGTTTTTTTTTCCTTTGCAGTTTTTCATCTTCTTTGATGTGCCTCCTTCTTGGAGAATAGAAATATTAATTGATGACCAATACACGTGTAAGCAAAAAAGCATATAATTACACTTGAATTACAGAGTACAATGTAAGTTTGGTGAAGGCCCCTTTTTGTGTGTGAATTGTTGTTCTTTGATGTAAAAATAATGATTCTATGGAGGTTAAAACATCTGTTCAACACTTTAAATTAGCATAAACTTTTGAGTGGTATTGCCTAGAGCGTATGAAAATGCAAAATAACTTTTGCCTTCTGTTGGCACTAAAGATGCAAGTGAAAGGTCAGGGACCCAAGATATCCTCCCTATGCCTGGCAAAACAACAAAGTAGAATAGTGTATACGAAAAACTTCTAAACAAAAACCAAAACTTAATACAATACTCAGACCATCAATCAGCATAATGCATGGGGTTCGGCTGGGCACATCCAGTTTGGATATATTCTGGGTTTAATCTATTTCTAGAAAAAAAAATGATGCATGGGCTGAAAAATCTGAAATTGGCCAGAAGCTCCACGCCGAATACCTTGCCAATAAAATGTGTTTGGTAAGCCTCCGAGGTAGATGGGCCTCTCAAGTCCTCCGAGGTAGATGGGTCTAAAATAAGTTTTGTTATAAAATATTTACTGCATTGTTTAGACCAATTGTTCTTAAGTTTATGTCTAAAAATATATAATTTCTCTATAATCAAGGAAACCATTTGTCGAAATAATCTGGTAAATAATCTGGGTCAAATGGATGGAGGACCTTTCAGAAAACAACAATTTTGGATTTCGTGGGAATTGACTATTCTTTACATATCCTGTAAAATCCAAAGAGTTTCAAAACGAGTCCTTAATGTTTCACGCCACCCCATAAAAAAATGTTTCACGCCACTATGGCTAGCACTGAAATCCTTTTTTTTTCTCAACGTTCTCATCTACATTCTTTTTTCCTAAAATGAAAAATCTAAGATACATTTATGATGAAGTGTACCTCTCGGTAGTTCTAATATAGGAGATAACAAATTTATACCAAAATTTTTGATTATGTAAGATAACAAATTTATACCAAAATTTTTGATTATGTAAATAATTTAAGTGCTGGTGTAAAATTTGGTATCTCGAGTTTCTCCTGCCGTCCATAAATAGCAACGGCCTCGCTGCATCCGTGGGCCCACCGCCTTTTCCGTTTTCCCCTCGCGAAAAAACCGTCGTCTTCTCCATTTCCGTTTCGTGGTCGCAGTTTTCGCGCCCCCGCCAAAACCGCAAAAAAAGCAAGCTTTGCGATCGGCCGGCGACGATGAAGCCGGCGAAGGACGCGGCCGTGAAGGAAAAGTCAGCGGTGGCGGCGCCGTCGACGGAGTGGTACGACCCGATGTCGTCTCCGCGGCCGGTGAGGGTGTACGCCGACGGCATCTACGACCTCTTCCACTTCGGCCATGCCCGCGCCCTTGAGCAGGCCAAGAAATCGTAAGCTTTTGGTTTGTTAATTTTGTAAGAAAATTTGTGACCTTTGGTGTAATTGGTAATTGCATGATGAATACTTCGAGTCTGAAAAAGATGGGTTGGATCAAATTGTGGAAAACAGTGCTTCAATTTCTGAATTTCTGAATCAGCTCTGCGTACTTGCATTCTTAGTGTGTACACTTTTCTTTAGTTTTCAAATATTTGGTTGTATGATCAAGTGGAAAACGATTGCATTTTCTTGATTTTTGCAAGTGTTTAAATTAGTTTAATCAGCCAAGAAAAAAAAATTTGTGACCTTGGTGCAATGGGCAGTTGCAGTTTGCATGTTTGATTCTGAAAGAAAAAAGGGTAGAATCGTCTTCTGAAATCTGAAATTCAGTGTTTCAGGTTCAGAATTTCAACATCGATTTTGACATTCATTTGCATCACATGATGTTCTAATTGCTGTGAATAGATTCCCCAACGCGTATTTGCTCGTCGGCTGCTGCAGCGACGAGATCACCTACAGGTACAAAGGCAAGACCGTCATGACTGAAGACGAGCGCTACGAATCACTTCGCCATTGCAGGTAAGTTTTCACATCATATATTGCACTTGTGACATGTACACATTTGAAAAAAAAATAATCATCTTACTCTTTTGTTGATAATTACAAATCTGAAGGTGGGTGGATGAGGTCATACCAGATGCCCCATGGGTTATCAATCAGGAGTTTCTAGACAAGCATCGCATCGACTATGTCGCCCACGATGCACTCCCGTGAGTATTCAGTTATATATAACTATTACTGAAAAAAAAGTTACGTAGAACTGCAGCAACATTGAATTTCATTTTTTCTTCATGAATGTATGTATGTGTAAAATAGTTTGACCAATGTGTGTTACTAATGTCATGTGATTGTTTCAGGTATGCAGACACCAGTGGAGCTGCCAATGATGTCTACGAATTTGTCAGAATCTCTGAATCTTCTGTCGTTTCAAACTTTCAACAAGCATTTCTGATGGCCAGGTTTCTGACTGTTTGATATCTGTGTATTTGTGCAGGTGAAGGCCGTTGGTAAGTTCAAGGAGACGAAGCGTACTGAGGGCGTCTCGACATCTGACATTATCATGAGGATCTTGAAGGACTACAACCAGTACATTATGCGGAATCTGACCCGGGGATACTCCCGCAAAGACCTTGGTGTTAGCTATGTCAAGGTGACTATTCTATGATAAACTTCTCCAACTGAAGAAGAAAACAAATTTCTGAATTTTGCTGTTTAACTGTTTGATCAGGAGAAGCAACTTAGAGTGAACATGGGGATCAGCAAGCTAAGGGAGAAGGTGAAGGAACATCAAGAGAAGGTGATAAAGTAATTTGAAAAAAATCACATGATTTTATTATTTTTTGTTAAATTAACTTTGCTACACAATACATATCTAGTTTCACAGCGCGGCAAAGATAGCTGGAAGCAACCCTGTGGAGTGGATGGAGAATGCTGACCGATGGATTGTCGGATTTCTTGAAAAGTTTGAGGAAGGTTGCCACATGATGGTAAAGGATTGTCACATTTTGTCAATATTGTAGAACAGTGACAATGAACAGTGCATGATCGGGAGTTTTTCATTTGACAGGAAACCGCAATTAAAGATCGAATTCAGGAGGGGTTGAAGAGGCAAGGCAGATCAGACTCCAACCTTTCTGGTTCTGGAGAGGACTCCGACTCATGATGCCTTGTATTATCATGATCAAACTGGAAAAAAAGATTGTGGAGACCATTTTATAGTCTTGTATAAGATTAGCTTGTTGTTGTAGGACATTATAAGTGACCATGGTTTTTTTCTACCAAGAGGTTATGTACTTCTCAGAACAATAATAGCATTTGCAAAGTGTGCAATTAACGTTTACAGGATTCCCATTTTCATCCTGCATCATATTTGCTGAAGGATCATTTACATATCTATGCCACAAACTGAACATTAGTGTTTCTACAGTTTTGCCTAGCTGTATTTGTTGATACCAGAACATAAGGATCTTTACCGTGGATATTGGCTAGTAATTGTATAGATGCCATTTGTAGTGGTTTCACTGGTCTGTCCTGTTTGAAGAGAGAGTTTTTCATTTGGATGGTATGTTCAAGGTAGGGCTGAAAACGGAGTGGATAGCTTCCGTTCGATCCGGAGAAAAAACGAATACGGATACAAGTCGGAGCGGATATTTTTCGGATAATCCGGATACGAATACGGATAGTTTTTCTCGGATACGGATACGAATATGGTAACGAGTTTCCGGCGGATTCGGATACGAATATGGATATCCGGACACTGTTGCTATACGGATATCCGCAGAACACGTAACAAACCTCTTTTTCCTTTATTCTAGCCAACTTTCTCACTTCTTAAATGGTATTTTAGCTTAAATCACTAGTGCACTTTGATAATATTACTTTTTTACTTGTAAATATCTATTAAATTAGATATATATATTGATATCACTTCACCAACTTAGCATGTATTTACATCGATTATGTCATATATGTCAAATTCAATCAATACTATTTATTTCATGATTGAAGTATTTATATCAAATAGCTAATTATATTTGGGAATTATTTATCTTACGAGCAATTTGAGTGGTTTAAATGTTCCGAGAAATATTTGTTTTCGTATTCGTGTCTGGTCTTATTCGATCCTTATTCATATTCGAAATAATTCGTATTTGTTTCCGTATCCGAGTTATTCGTATTCATTTTCGTATCTGGCTAAAAATATGAAAACAAATACGGTACGGGCAATATCCGTCCGTATCCGCTCCGTTTTCACCCCTAGTTCAAGGGTATTAAGTGAATTATCAGATGAATGCCACCTGGTGCATCCAATGAAAAGACAAAATGGACAAGTTTGTGATTTGCACGAGGTTCTGTTTAGTTTTGTCCTGAAGGGTTAAACTGTTGAGTTTTGGTAGACTGTCAGTCAAGAACTGAACTTGGAACATGCCATTAGTGTTATTCAGAATTGCCAAATGTAGCAGTACATAAACCTAACTAAGAAATATTGCAAGAAAACATTTCTAATCTCCAATCTGATAGTTTTTAGGGGAAAAGAAACAAACACTACAAGGGGAAACATGAGAGGCTAACCAAAGTCTTACAGCGGTTAATGGGTCTTGTCACACCATATACACTTTTATCATCAAGCAACACATCCAAGGAACATATTCTCCAGAAAGGATTTTCCAGTTTGAAGCATCCTGTTCTACAATCTGATATTCGCTTCGGACTTTCAGAGAAACTGTTGATTTAGATGATTTCACCAGCAATTCGCAGTTTTCATCTGTGCCCCCTGAAATACATGTAGACTCTCTGCAGAAGAACAAATTTGAAACATTATCATGTAACATTATCAAGGATAGGGTGTTCATTATTTTTTTCATGTAATTAGGTGATTTCACAACAAAATCTGATCAGAAAGGTATAGTCCAAAGTGTGAAAATTTATACAACTGGGATTTGCTGTCAAACAAATTAAATGAGTCCATATAAAGGAAGATAACAAGGAGCCATCAATAAAGGTTGGAACAAAAGAAGAATTAACACTAACCTCAAGCACCCAGATGCTTATAATAGATTCCAAGGTGAAAAATGCGAATCCAATCAAGTAAAGCACCTGCGTTACTCAAAAAAGGACACCAATTAGTGTTCCTGAGAGATTTACTTAGCATAAGAACTGGAGTGTAATAGTTCTAAACCAAACAAAATAATGCAAAAGAACTTACCCCAACAAACATATCTCCAGTTAAAACTTCAATTGCAACTAGAATTCCCCTAATTTCAGGTAAAGAAGATCAAATGAGAACTATTGCAGTACAAAACTTTAAAAGAAAGAAGAGTGTTTTACTATTTAGACTTACGTAAGAGTTTTTCCTTTAAAAATTATTGGAGGAGCAACTGCAGCAATGACACAAAACCCAACGTGTACCTGGCATATAGAATATCATGATGAACTTCATTAGAAAAAAGTGCATTCCTAAAAGATCAACAAATTAATATTGAGAAACACACAGGATTTTCAAACAGGAGAATTTTGGCTAGGCATATCACTGTTGTACAACTGAGTGATATTTTTAGATTAAGACATTAGTACAAAAAACTGCTAAGCCCATAAAATTACCGAGTAGAAGACGAAGAACTGACCAAAGGTAACCATGCTATCAGTTCTGAACAAGAAAGGAAGATAATTAAGCTTAAAACTAGCATACTCATGGACCATTGTCTAATTTGTAGGTTAAATAGAAAGGAAACCTCATGGCATGGTACAGAGGCCTGTACCACAGTATGTATGAAAGAGGACATCCAGATATTGCGTAGATGATGGCAAGGAGAAAAAGAACAATATCTGCAAATACAAAATCCATAAAAAATATTCAAAGAAATCCACAACAACAAAAAAAAAACATGTAATGAAGAGGTTGTACCCTCGCTATGAATTGATTCAATTAACACAGCTAACACATTCCAAACGAGACAAGCAACTAGTCCTGAAAAAAAAAGCAACCGGTGTAGCCATAAATAATAATAACTATAAATATAGAAAACCAGAAACAAGGTCAAACTTTACCTAGCCAACTAGCAAATGCCATGTATTGCAATTTCTGAGCATGGACTGGTATTTCAGTGGCTATATCATGATGGATGATAGGGAAGAAAGGTGGCCAATTTTTCACTTCTACGGTGACCCCAGCTGCGAAGGAAACGAATTTTCAGAAATTCAGTCAAAATATAAGTGCCCAAGCTTAAGTTATAAGTCTAGCAGAACTTACTTACCCCTGTCCATTGCACTCTCCCTCTGTTTGATATCCTGAAAAAGAGAAAATTCACAATTTTGAGAGCTTTTTTTTTTGAGGGGAACAATTTTGAGAGCTTAGTTAAACTTCACATGTATATGTATAAAAAGGGAAATATGCAGCAGCAAGATCACATGAAACTCCAATTTGTAGATAACAAAACATTATCTAAAAACAGGACAACAACAAAAATGATTACATTGAATTTTAGCAAAGGGATAAAGGGTATGAAAATTAAATACTAGCAACTTAAAAGAGTGTGAGCCACTTCAGTTTTGTTCAGGAAATGGTAGATACAACGATTTTTTTTTCCCAAAGAATTGTGGATACAGTGGTTCAATATATTTGATTGAAAAGGAAAAAGGCAACCAGACCCGCTCCCTCCGCCTCAAATCCTCTTCCCATGCCAAGAGTTCTTTCTCCTTCTTCCTCGGATCCTGCATGAAACAACAGCATGCCAGCATTCAGTAACAGTCATCATGCAATTAATTGTTACAAGAACAGTGAATAATTGTACCTCTAGGGGGATGTCTATGGTGGCACTAAACTTGCCGCTGCCTCCCATTCCGGCTGGCATCCAGGATTTCTTCTTCCCTGGCGCCGGCGCTGCTGATGCTGATGCCATTGCCGCTCCACTCTGAAACACACCACACATGATGAACGCATAATATGATCATGATACTGAAATAATGACAGACCAAAATGCACGACGAATCATCAAATGATGGGGACAAGTTTATGACATTCAGGAGCATCTAGAACAAATTTTATGCATAACAATTCAGAGAATTGTTAATATGGGTGGCTCCTCCAACCAAAGCTGATTTGGATGACAAAATTCAGGTTTCCATAGGAGATATCTCATGAAAACAGAAGGAACTTGATCCAGAAAAAAAAATGCTAAACTTGGAAAATACCGCGGTAGGATTGACATTTTCGTCGTCGAACGGATTGGCATCAGGAGACATTGAGATGATCACTTGGCATGAATAAGTCTCTGGCTTTGCAACGAATGGTATCCAGGGTGGAGTAGAATTGCGCGTGGCCAATGGGAAGTTCTGCTATTTTCAGTTGATGGCTTTATTGCATTTTGACCCTTTGTAACCGACCAGTTATGACCAATTTAACTTCTCATCTTAGTACAATCTTTTGCCTTTTTTCCGATGTATTTGTTTTCTTCTGTCCATCTTTATATAACACATGCACATTAGTGTTGGTACAGTGTTGAAATACTCTGCATCCATCACACAACATAAAGAGGAACACACACAGAAACAATAGATTTTAATGTCTGGCAAACAAATAAATACGGATCAGGTAAAACTGGAATCTCTGGAGCCAAAGCTGGTTCTGCAATCATATTTATGCTTTTTTTTTAAAAAAAAAATTCAGTCGTCACATTCACAGAGATAATGAAATTGGGGACTCGGATACAGAAATTGGGGACTCGGATAATGAAACGAATCCACTGTTGACGCGGCATTATTATATCATTCAAAGTAAGATGATCGTCAAAGATATCATCTCGCCATTGGGTCAGAATACATGACACGCTGACAGAACATTTTAAACCAAATACACATGCAATAAATTCCAAATTACAGTGTGGTAAACGATAGCATTTTGTCTACTCAGTGATGGTGATCTTGAACAAAACGGAGACCACAGTACTTGCATACAGCAGGCTTGTCCAGGTCAAGGCAGATATACTCGATCGGATGACCAAGGGAAGCAGTTTCATGACCTGTAGCAAAATATAAATAGGTCAGTCTGCAGCAAAATGCATACTCACAGGTATAATTTGGAAGCAAAAATAGACCAAGGCATAAATATGCGAAGATGTAGATGACTAGTTTGCAAGGCCCACCTTCCATACGCCCATCACAAGCAGCGATTCGCCCTTCAACCTTGATGGGAGGCACTGCATTGATCAATTCCATTGGGGATTTCTTGCTTGTGTCCTGCAATGAATAAAGAAATAACATAATTTAGAAAACAACTCATGATTCAACATCTTTTAAGATGCAAATATTTTGCATACCAAGCTCCCAAACTTTATCATGGTTTGAACCTGGTATATATAAAAAGGCAATAATTTTGAGCATATGGGATCAATTGTGTCGCTGGTATTTAACATTGTTTGAAAAGGCAAGGACCCACCCTTCGACGGTTCCACCTAGCACAGTAGCACCTAATCACTGTTTAGCCTGACTGGGCACCACCACCCAGTATAGTGCCTTGTTTACATTGGCATTTAGTCTTAGCTCAATTAAATTGGTGGCTTGTCATCTATTGCTGGCTTGTTTACAGAATAAATCACAGGGTATCCGACCTGATACCCATCAGTTAGGCCTTCCTTGGATGAGCTAGGATCCTCCTGGCTCATCCTAGCACATCCAAATAAGGCTTTAAGCTCTACTCAGAAAATTGGTGAAAAGATATATACTCAAAGCATGCTAAAGTAATGCAGGCAGTGAGCTTGTGACATTGTAAAATTATATTATAATCATTAAAATGCAATAGGAAGAAAATTCAGATGGTAATCTTAATGCCTGCCTATACTGCATAAAGGCCATGCTTTCAATACTAGGAAAATAGACACTATTATCACTTCACCACTGGAAATCTTAACACAAACACATCAACATCGAAAGGGGGAATATGTTATTTGCCAACAGAAAACAAGTTGCCCTTGACACAAAATCACACAGCACAAATCTTTTGAATACAACCCAAGAATGCTTTAACCAATGGTATAACCACTATCTTGTAAGGTGCACAAGTTTCATCAAGATAACAATTCTCCTAGATATAAGGGTAGCTTATAAAAATGCATTTTGCATATTGCAGATTAGCCTAGCACACCTAATTTAAAATTGAGTGAGTCGGCAAACCTATAGTGTACAGTACCTTCCTTGAAGGGGGGCAAACATGATCTAATGAAGTAACAATAGCATCAATAAGTTCCCTAAAAAACTGAAAACTACATAATAAAACAATGATCCTACTCCTTAGTCACAAGCCGTGTTGGGATGTGTTAACCACCTATGTTGGTAGCATGGAGCATTTGACCATTATGATGTCATTAACCAGTATGTGTATCATGTCTGTCCACAACCGCACATCATTAACAGTACTCTTTAAATTTAAGGATGGACGATGAAGACAACAACAAAGAAATGTTGGCAGTGGAACATACATGTATGCATTTTGCAGAGGTTATGAACCCATAGAACCTGAAATGCTATTATGACAGCAATCCCAGTGCCTACACATCAAACTAATTCATAAACTCTATGCATCCACTCACAACATGGTTCACACAGATTCATACAAGCATAAACCTAGCAAATCCTCTGATTGTGAGACCTCCAATCCAGATCTAAACAAGAAACAAAAAATTAAGCTATCGGATACATAACAGTACCAACTTCACAGAAACAAGTACACAGCCAGGTCCATCAATACATCTAGAAGAACTCATATTGACAGAAACTAAATGGAATCGACCAGCGCAATCCACACACAGCTTACACAGCGGCTGCAACCGAAATCAAGACCCAAACCCGCACGCACAAACATCAAGACAAGATTTCCCCCACCGAATCAGAGAGGGACACAAGCGGGGGGAAGTTCTCCAAGCTGGCCAGAACTAGGGATCCGACCCACAGCAGATGGGGAATCCCGGAGACATGAGATCGGCGAGGGGGTTACCTGCATCCACTTGGCGGTGTGGCTGCCGACGATGGCGGCGGGGCCGACCGCCGTCTCCGTGGAGAGGGATCGCGAGGCGCCGTTGGCCCCGGCTAGGGATTTGCGGAGCGCGGGGAGGAGGAGGAGCCGTCTCGCGGCGGTCGCCATGGCCGATGGGGAGGAGAAGCTTGGAAGGTCGAGGGATTTCGGGAGATTGGAGGAAAGAGACGATCTTTTCTTTTTTTTTTTCTGGGGGATTTTTTGGTGAACTCGTGAAATAGGCCCGGCCTATTAAGGCCCAATTATATTACAGTTGGTTCAGCAGTTTAGTGCGGATGAGAAAGTAAGCACGGCCCATATAGATGATGATGGAATAGTGACATTTTAATTTTCTTTTTTGTTGTGTTTATAAGGCATATGGAGAAAAAGATAAGTTGGCTGCAGTGCTAGTGCTACACATGCTAGGTTTTTTTTTGGAGGTATCAAGGGGCTTGAAAAGCGTGGACATGCACCCTTTCTTTTATGAACGCTCACACTCGAGTCCTCTTACATTGGACACTAGCGTCACGTCACGTCACGTCACGTCTAGTTTGTGTTCGTATGTTACAATATCCCAACAAGCTGTTCTTTCTATAGATACAAACTGTGGTACTAGCCCATAATGTTTTAGGGTAGCCTTTGAAGTAACAAAGATTTCCGTTGTTCAGTTGGTACTACGAATTTTTTTTTAGCCGGGCTAGACAACGGACGTCCGTTGCAATGAACCCAGTACCATAAGTACTAGATTTTTTGGGTACCTAGGGTACTATATTTTTTTTTTGCCCCGGAGTACCAGACCCGGTACCCCGAGATACCACAGCACCAGATCTGGTATCCCGGGGTACCAGATATGGTACCCACTGCAACAGCACAAAGAGGTACATGTCTTCTTCTACCTCTTCGGTCGCCGTAGCCGGCCGCCGCCCGTCACCCGTCACTGTCGAGCCGCCGACCCGCTGTTGACGATCTTTAGTGCAACATTTTGACCGTCAATATTAACAAAATAATGGAGAATTAGGTATGCTTATGCATATTTATTTTAGAAAAATCTATTTTCACTTGTACTTGGCAGATATTTACTTGTAGAGAAAATATAAAAAGAGAAGAAATGGAGGAAACCTCACTCCCAAGGAATGAGAGGGCCCACTGACAGAGTTACCGACCTAAGTAACCGTCATTGGACGGCCACTGACACCGGGACCCACCTGTCAGCCCACTGGAGAAAGCTGGAGTCGGTGGGAGGCTAGGGTGGTTCGGCCAAACTAGGGTGGTTCGCCCGAACCAGAGGCACCATCTCTCCCCACCGACCTTCGACGTGGCGGCTTTCCATTGGCTCATGGTGACAGTTACGAGGGGCATGGTGGTAATCTCTCATCAGAGTTGCCGCCATTGAAGCTCTATAAAAGGAGGCCCCACTCCCTTCTTTAACACACACCAAAGCAAAATCAAGCTCACTCTACTTGTAGTATTAATCTAGTAGAAGTAGGAATAGAATAGTTCTAGTTCAAGGAAGACTTCGGAGAAATTCGGGTAAAGTTCTAACTTTGCTTTCTAATTCTTTTGTAAGACTTTCATTACTTCAATATATTTATCTTTATACAATTGCGGTAGCCTAGTCCAATCATAGACTAGTCTTACCAACTTTAGCATTTATATGATTAGTATATCAGTGTGGTTACATTTATCTAAGATTTGCATTGGTACGGGTATAATGTCTAGGAACTTGGTTAGTATTCAACTTAGGCTAGTCCTGGTAATATTAATCTAGAACTTAGATACTCTACTTCAATTACAAGGCTGTAGAATAGGGAGTGATGGCTTAGATGTGGTGTCTAGGCTGGATCTTACAATTATTTGGACGACTATACTCTAGGTGTGTTTGTGGGCCGCCGATGGTGACAGCTCGGTACGGGTGTCTCCCCCGCAGTATAGTTTCCTACATATAAATTCCTGGGGTTAAATGCACCTCCGTATTTAACTTCGGTTGGATGGTTATGACAGTCTGTTGTAAGTAACTCGGCAGGCCGGGGTAACTTTGCGAAGCACCGGGAGGGCATAGCTAGGTTTAAGCTTAGTTATAGCTGCATTGTTAGGAGGGTATACAACACTATTGTTTACTGGTTAGAAGATGTTAGAGCGTTGCATAAAGTACAGAAAATAGAACTATACTACGACTGCTCTTGCTTAGACTAATTTAGGATTAATATAGAGTTTAGCTATGTCCTTCGCTTGTGTCACTCTACCCAAGATATATTTCTTACCCCTGTTTAGAACCATGACTTATACATGTGTATGTATTTTATTAGAATGATTACACTTTACAAATCTTCCTTTGAGATTAAATAAATACGATACCTCGGAATACTCCCGGGTGAAATGCTACAATGATATATCCATGCGCTTGTGGATTCATTTCTGCCAAACCATAGATTATTATTGATTATTTTAAATTATCGTCGTTGAGAACTATGTTCCTAAGTATGACAATAAGAAATACCAACACCCGTCGTCACAAATCTGGCCGCCCCCTCTCCCCTGCCGTGTCGCCCCTGGGGCCGCGCCGCCGGATCTGGGCCGCTGTCGCCGTTGAAGCGGGCGTCGCCATCGGGGAGCCCGGGGGGCGTCGCCACGAGGATGCCACCCGGCACGTGGTCAATCAGGGGTACAGGGAGGAAGATGAAGCGGACAGGCCCGTTCAGATGGGTGCCTGTCCAGTAGTTTTTTTTGTGCGTGTGGCGTTTCGGATATATAGATTCATGAAAAGTAAGTACTGTAAAAACATAAAATTTACACATTTACCCTTGATTAATTCCTTCTCTATATATGTATATATGTATATGCATGTATGTATATATGTATATGTATATGTATATATATATGTATGTATGTATATATATGTATATGTATGTATGTGTATATATATATGTATCTATATGTATAAATATGTGTGTGTGTATATATATGTATCTGTATGTGTGTATATATATATATATGTATGTGTATATATATATGTGTATATAGATATATGTGTGTATA
>CM002486.1:2932431-2947933 GCA_000325765.3 Leersia perrieri | reverse complement strand
GGCGTTTCGGATATATAGATTCATGAAAAGTAAGTACTGTAAAAACATAAAATTTACACATTTACCCTTGATTAATTCCTTCTCTATATATGTATGTATGTATATGCATGTATGTATGTATGTATATATATATATATGTATATATATATGTGTATGTATCTATATGTATATATATATATGTATATGTATCTATATGTGTGTGTATATATATGTGTGTGTGTATATATATGTATCTGTATGTGTGTATATATATATATATGTATGTGTATATATATATGTGTATATAGATATATGTGTGTATATATATATGTGTGTATATATATATGTGTACATATATATATATACATATATATACATATACATATATACATATACATACAATACATACATATATATACATATACATATATACATATATACACATATACATATATACATATATACACATATACATATACATATACACATATACATATATACATATACATATACATATACATATATACATATATACTTATATACATATACATATGCATATACATATACATATACATATACATATACACGTACATATACATATATATGTACATATATATATGTGTATGTATATGTACATATATTTGTATATGTACGTGTATATGTATATATGTATTTTTATGTATATGTATATATGTCTGTATGTATATGTACATATATATACATATATATATATACATATACATATACATACATATATATACATGTATATGTATACATATATACATATATATACATATATATAAATATACATATACATATATACATATACATATATATGTATACATATATAGATACATATATGTATATGTACATATATATACATATACATATACATATATGTAGATATACATATACGTATACGTATATGCATATATTTGTATATGTATATATATGTATATGTATGTATATGTATGTGTATGTATATGTATATGTATGTATATGTATATAGGTATGTATGTATATATGTATGTATGTATGTATATGTATATATGTATGTATGTATATGTGTGTGTGTGTATATATATATATATATATATATATATATATATATATATATATATCGCCTCGAGTCCTCCATCTGGACCGTCACGGCAGCCACGTGCACACTGGCATGAACGCAGGGCACACCAAAATGCTTCCACGTCGAATTGGAGCATCAACCGAAATAAAATTAGAGGAAGTATTTAGCATGGCTTTACTCGGGCCTATGGATTGTATCCCCGTCTGCTGTGATTTTAGGTAAAGGTCTCCTTAATTTATGATAGATATGTTTTCGCGTGCGGAAATTTCTATGGGAGTTAAATTAACTCATGTGAAATTCATGTGTTTCAAAAGGAGCGCTGGCCAACAAGTTTTCTTTTCCAAAATTTTAAGTTAAAGAGTTTTCTTTTCCAAAATTTTAAGTTAAGTTCATGAACATACAAGACCTCGGATTTCCCCCTATTAAATTTTTTTTTTGAAACTTCCCCCCTATTAAACTAGTGATGCACAAAATACCGTATGACCAAAAGTTATTTATTACTAGTAGCAAGTTTGGCAGTTTGCCACTAGATAAGATCTGCTTTTAATAAAAAGAAGCAAATACATGATGGCTAGTCCTTTGAAGTTTGAGCATGATCTTCTATCCCCGGAGCTTGATGCACCCAACAAGATCACAGTTTTCATGACTCAATACAAAAATTATTCTTCAGGTTTCCTTTGCTCTCCCTGCAAGTATTGATTAAACGATTATACAAATGGATTGGTCGTAAACTTTTAGTAGTAGTCATTTTGATCTCTGTTACTGCTTCCGTCCTGAATGTTGCATTATGCATGAACTTGAATCCGACAAGCTCCTGAATCAAAACCGCCAAACATTTCAATCTCACATGATCAGAGCATGCCCTCACCATTTTGTCCGGTCAATTGGCAATATTGGACCTATGCTTGTCTGCTACTCATCAACACTAATCCCTTTTAAACCCTATCTCCAAAAACAATGGTTGCAACCCTTGTCGCTCAAGTTGCCAACTGACCACGCACGTGTATCCCCGCGCGAAATTTTCTATTGAGACTATGACAAGTGGACCTGTTAAACTGATAGGTTTCTAGGATCCACTTGTCGGTGATATAATTTTTTTTGTCGCACACGATTTCCGATGATAATATTGTACTACTAGCTGTAACTTGCACGGTAAATGTAACAAATTGTTTTCAGGATCAGTATTACCTTCGTTCTTTCCCCAATGGCCATCACTTGACGTGCTAACCGTTGGAAGATCACGCACACTTAACCCAAGAGAATCCAATCTTTGGTTTAATCTAGTGGCCACATGCATAAGGTGTTGGAATAATCTCACGTTTTGATGCAGGAGGGATATGGTTTCTCTATTCAACCCCATCACAAAACTAAACTTGCCTGCACAATGAAGAGTATGCTAATTGAATGGCATTAGTTGGTTGAATCTAGGTCAGTCTTCGGTGCAGACAAGAGTTGAGTGCATGGGGGTTTGGAAAGGGATGATCTTGTATGTCAGCAGTCACTTGACGAACTTTTGCGTGCCAAGACAATGGTATTTCTTACTCTCTGATA
This sequence comes from Leersia perrieri, assembly GCA_000325765.3. Classification (NCBI taxonomy): domain Eukaryota; kingdom Viridiplantae; phylum Streptophyta; class Magnoliopsida; order Poales; family Poaceae; genus Leersia; species Leersia perrieri. The sequence continues at coordinate 2,945,322 of CM002486.1, read as the reverse complement.
CATAAAACCAAAATGTGCTTTATTTTACTTTAGAAAAAGGCAAAATTCCATTTCAAAACATGGTGTTCCTAACATTACTACTAATAGTAGAATTTCAGTTGTTCCATGGATCATAGAAGCACAAGAGAAAGTGCCATTGTTTTTCTTCTTGAGAGAGAGAAAGTGCCATTGTTGAATTGGAGGAATCTACATAGTTTCCAATTTTCATGAGATAAGATGGGTCGTTCTAGTCTTGATCCCAAAATTGTGCAAAGGGGACAGAGTGTCAACCAACAGAAGTAAAGGGAGAGAAAAAAGCCTTTGTTTTTGGCCTTTGAAAACACTAAACAAATGGTCATATGTATGCAGACAGGAGCATAATCTCTGCTAGAATAGTTGATTTGAGGTGGTCCTTTAGTTGAACTGCTCGTTGATCAAATAAGTGCTGGAGACACTGTTCTGGGATGAGCAAATGAAAATATTAGTGCTGATTTTTTTTAAAAGATCCTTTTGGTTGACACAGATGTTGTATGTTTTCAAGAAGTACAGTGTCCAATGCAGTACTCAAATTTTATTTTGTACAATCTCTGTAACACACACTAAGGATGTGTTAACTAGAAATCTTATACTACTAGTACTGAACCAACATTGAATCAGAGCATGAGAATTCAGAAAGGGGCAGTGTTGTTTTTCCCCCACAGCCTACTGTAAAAATTGAACTGGCTAGACAACAACAGTCAAACATGCCATCCATGTAAACTGCTGATATCACAATTCACAAGTACTAGTACAAATAAAAGCTGCCACAATTGTCAGGTTAAGCTTTTGGAATCATTCTACAGTGGAAACAACTATACTGATGTCAATGTAGTTCTTCTTACCCCTAAAAGTTTACTTTTTATTCAGATACTATTTCTACTGTTCAATCATGCATATACTACATATTTACCCTTTTCACATTTGGAAATGGGTTGATGGAATGGTATCTAATTATTCTGATATTGTGACATATTGTGCTTTACTGTGAACTTACTTTCCTGTGAGGTGAAATCATCACATATCTTGACTGTGTGTTCAAAGCTTCAAATCAGCCCAAAAAAAAGGTGTAGCTTTCCAGATTTTCAAAGCCGTGAGGAGCGAAATCAAATTGCTTTCTGAATCATGAAAGTTACTGCCGGTTTAAACTGGTAGTAGTAAACTGATTCTTATAAATCTTTTTCGTCTAGTATTTTAATTTGGAAACTGATTAACTGGCACCATAAATAAACTGACAACTTGCTCTTGTTTTTTTGTGAGGAAAACTACAAATGCTTAGCAGTTGGCAATAAGTTTTGCATATTTAATGGCCACCTACACATAAGTGCTTCCTCTGTTGGTTGCAGCTTCTTTAGGTCCCTACCCTGTAAATCTCTCTCTCTAGAATGAATGAATGAATGAACGAACGAACGAATGATGAATCTAGGGCCCAAATCTTTGATTTTGATGTTCAGGATAGTACAAGGGTAACAATTTGATGTGCCCGTGTGTGTCCTTAATGGCACAGAATCCTCTGCTGAGAGTGCGTGTGCACAGTCACAGAATCCCCTACTGAAACAAGACAGCTTTGTAGGGCGTACTTTGTGTGTATCTTTGTAGTACTAGAACTCGCAAGTACAGTACACAACCTTGCAACGAAGGATATTGACAAATCACAATTAGTAGGGACATAATTTGATGACAGCTACTCGTGTCTTGGTTTACAATTATTTGACAACTGCACCTTCTATAACTTTCTACTAAGAATAGTAGTAGCAAGTTGTGCAGTTGTATCAGGGCATAATTCTTTTGATCTGGACACTATTTGGTTTGTCATGGTTCTAGAAACCACACAAATTCTTAAAACTAGATATTTTTTCCTAAATAATTTCAGCTTCAATCTTTTTTTTTTGCATGTTCTTATGAACTTTCAGATACAAGAATACTTTCTAAATTTAGACTAAATTCTAATTTTAAAAACTCAAATCGAGGATGGCTTTTCATTATGTCAACTTTCAAAATTGTGGGTGAGCTTTCAACTACAATACCAACAAGCTGCCGGCGCATTATTGAAAGTTTGCACAATAACTTCAGAATATGTTTTTAACTTTCTTTCTTTTTAAATAATTTTCAATTATTTCACAAAATAATATATAAAGCGTAAGATACAACGAGCTAAAGCAACATCCAATTTGTACATGGCAAGATGAATGACACGAGAGAGGCTATAACTAGACCATAAAGAGTACATGCACCTATAATCATGGGAGAAAGCCAAGAATCCCTCTAAATTGTTGAAGCTCAAGAGATGAGAACAAAGTCAAGAAAGGAAGAAAGGAGAAGGGTTTGGCAACTTCTGAAAGGGAGACTTGTTGCTTTCTTCTACTTGGTATAGAGAAGTACAGACAGTACCCTAGCTTTCTTGCCTAAACCATAGTCCTCTGATCTCTCTGAAACACATACCAAAACTGATGTGATCTTATCCTCAGTTAGCATAAGGTCCTTATCTTTGTTCCAAAAGCATATAAACAGCCTACGCTAACATAATATTCTCCTTTCGATGGCACATGTAATTTTGGGTTAGGTGGTGATCCAGACAGATGTACTAGTAGCAAGGAGTAGGTACAATAGGTTTTGTTTTTTCCCCTTCCAAGTGCTCTTTTTTGTTTTTTCATTGGTATTTTTCTGTGCTACAGTACATTATTGCATTTCCAAGCACACATAAAGTGTATACTGTAAATGTTTGGAAAATTCACACAAGAAGCAGTCATGGCAGAGCTTGAAAAAAAATTAAGAAAAGTCTATAGTATAAATTATGTGCAACGAATATAAAAACCTTTACTCAAATTAGAGATTCCATGGTACAAAGAATACAGACCGTATGTTCAGATTCATAGTACTACGAAGTATCTAATCCGAACTAAATTACTATATTTTAGGACATATATAGTAGTTTATATCGTTAGATGACAATAAACAAGTGTATATATATTATCTAGTCTAGAGGGGTGTTTGGAAGGAAGAGACTAATGGTGAGAGGGACTTAAACACCATTAGTCCCTCCCTCCCAAACACCCCTGGGTATCATTTGTCCTAGCCATAGTTAAACACTTCGCCAATGACAAGAAAGGCTGTCCTATCATCACCACATGAAAATATCTGATTTATCATCTAGTGTGATCTAGTCATTTGATTAATTCTTATCTAGGTAGGGCTAGAGGATTCCTCACAAGAAGCATTCATTTATCTATCTATTTATACTCTGGACTCTTAAATTACTAAATTAGTTGACTAGCTCCATAAAGGGAGAATATCTTCCAAAGCAAAAAAGAATTTTATAGTTGGAGGAACTATATATGCTCTCATCTACGTTTGCTGGTCTAAGCCGATATAAACCGAACAAAAATAATAACATATAAATAAAAGATAATAATCACGAATAATTCCTCGCGATAAACACAGTGGAACTCCCAACTCCAAAACATCGGCTATGTTCAGCCTTGATCTGGACCGTCAGGTCCAAAGATCAGACGGCTCTGAGGCCATCAGAACTACCTGCGGCCAGCAACAGAGCGACTCGACGGATGGATGGCCGTGTGTGCTCGAGTTCCTGCTGCAGGAATCCAACCAGCCGAGCAGAAAACCCCAAAATTTTATAGCAAAAACACATGCGAAGAAGAAAAAAAGAACAAATCTTGCAAAGGTCCCCAAAATTTTGTTGCAAAAAACATGTGAAGAAAAAGAAGTCATCTTTCCGTCTCCGTCCGCTGCCCTGTTTCAGCTTCATCTGCATCATCACCTGCTGCTACTCTCACGCTACACCCACACGCGCACACGACCACCTCTTGCTTTGCTGGCTTGCTGCTGCCCTGCACGCTCTCTCACGCAGCTTCTCTCTCTCTCTCTCTCTCTCTCCCCCTCAGATGAGTCATGAGTAATAAATGGCAGTGACCATCAGCAGCAGCCAGCAGCCAGGAGCGTGCGTGGCTGATGAGGAGGCTGAGAGAGTGAAAGCTCTACTTGTATGTGCCTGCCTGTGCAATGCAATGTGCATTCTCTGTTCTTTTCATGTTGACACTTCACTAAACCCTCCCAAAACCTCCATATGAACAGCCGATTATTAGGTTCTTGCTCAAGTTCGGGAATGAGGTGTTTGGGCGTCTCAATGATTTGTTGTTGTTGGATTGGGGATTGATTGGGTTTGTTCTTGATTTCTTTTTTGGGGGGAGGATTGGGGAAGGGGAAAGGTTGTGATTTTTCCCCACACCGAGAAATTTTGATCCGTTTCTTTGTTCTTGAATCGATTTGGTTCAAAGAACAGCGCAAAGGCGCCGCCTTTCTGTGATCCTCCCAAACCCAAACCCAGAAATTTCTTTCTCTCGATCCGTTTGATCGAAAGGATCGTTCTTGATCCGTGTTCTTCGTGTTGCTTGTTGGGGGTGGAAGAGGGGGGAGGGGAGAGGTTTCCCTCTGACGAGCTCGCAGAATCAGGTGTCCTCTGTCGATGAGTGAGGGCTGCCACCGATGCTGTCGGGGTGCTCGGTGTCCAGTCTCGCGGCGAGGTTCGCCTTCTTCCCGCCGGAGCCGGCGACCTACGCCGTCAGGAAGGACGAGGCCGCCGCCGGCGCCGGCCGCCTCGTCGCGTCAGGCGTCCCGAGGGACAACGCCATGGACGTGCTGCTCGTCGACACAAGGAAGGGGAACAAGGTTGTTGCTTTCTACCTGAAGAACCCCGCCGCCCGGCTCACCGTTCTCTACTCCCATGGCAACGCCGCCGACCTCGGCCAGCTCTATGATCTCTTTGTGCAGCTCAAGGTCAATCTCAAGGTCAATCTGATGGGGTTAGTGGTGCATCATTCATTTTTGCTTCTATGTTTGTTGTTGTCATCATCCCCCTAGAATATGTGTAGCATCCCTATGATATGTAGCATAATCTGTTTTAGTTGTCTTTTGTGTGTTCTTTTAGTCAAATCAAAATGTTGTGCTTATTTAACTATTTAGGGATTGTAATCTGTTTAGTTGCCTTTTATGTGTTCTTTTAGTCAATCAAAATGTTGTGCTTATTTAACTATTCAGAGAATTGTTAATCTAGCAATGCAAATCCTTGTTGGAACTCTATATATTGGAGGAGCAGGAGGTACTGTGCTTTATGCCCTGCAAGCGAAGAATTTGCGTTGGTGAAATTTGTGAGGGGAAGGAGTGTGCATGTATTGGTTTTAAGCATGAGACTATTGAAAGCAGGCAAATAATTGGAGTGGTGGGTTTGTGGGGAGTCCCTGTGGCTTTTTCCCCACTGGGTATTTTGGGTGACTGGGGAGTTTTAAGACTCAATAATAAATTGTCATGTCCTGTTCAGTACTGTTCAAATTATTGCATATCACTGGTCTAAAGATGAGACTTGAGAGCATCTTGAATCTTATATTACAAGTATTTCAGGAAGTAGTACATTTCCCCTTGCTTTATGATTTCAATATGTTCTGGAGGTACAGTATGCAAAACATACTGGTGAAATTGACTGTGACTTTATATGCAGATATGACTACTCTGGGTATGGAGCATCTACTGGCAAGGTAACTTAGTATTTATCATGTGTGAACTGTGTTAAATTATACCATGTACAGTATACATTTGATTTGATATTGAAGTAGCATTCCTGGACTAATGCAGACATAGTTCATTACTACCATAGCAGCCTAACTGGAAAGTTGCACCAATCAATCTGAAAGGATCTACATATTGGAGTATACATTTTAGATAAATCAATAACCGTGGTACAATTTCACTTTTCACGAACATGCTGCATGTATCTACTATACCAGATGAGAGTTTGGCCCATAACTGACTGGTGCATTTCAGGCACAACATAGCCAGTGCATCTTAAAAAGTTTCTCCAAGATAGCAATCATCACCATGTTTTTAACTTATTATGATATCCTTACAGCTTTTGTTTTTAGCCATGCTTGCTGTCAAATTATGTCAGACCATAAGATATTTGGCAGCTAAAAAAGAATGCAAGAGAGATGTTAACTTTTTAGAATATGCCGGGCACTGGATATCAGATCTCCATATGAGCCATATATGCACGTGTTTAAGTGGAGTTATTTACTGTCATTTAATTGTTCATTCGTTGTTGAAGTTTCAACAAAGTGAATTTCATCCTGTCTTCATTAGTTTCTGTCATTAATGTTGACAGACCTGCATTCAGTACAGGGAGAATTCCTTCCCTAGGAATGTTGCTACGCATGGTTTATTTGAAATTTCTTTTTTGCCTACAAGTTATTAATGGCTGCTTGGATGGTACATGCCCATTTGAGCTGAATTAGATGCCACTTTAACTTTTAAAACTGCCTCGCTGTCGTTTGTACTGAATTACTATCATATGTTTTTGATTAAGAAATGCATTTTTGAGGAGCCAAACTTATGTTTGTTATTTGAAGTGCAGCCAAGTGAAGAGAATACATATGCAGACATTGAGGCAGTTTACCAGTGCTTAGAAACAGAGTATGGAATCAGTCAGGAAGACCTTATCTTGTATGGACAATCTGTTGGCAGTGGGCCAACACTGCATTTGGCTTCCCGTTTACCAAGATTGCGTGGTGTCGTTCTTCACAGTGCTATACTGTCAGGCCTCCGTGTTGTTTGCCATGTGAACTTTACTTTCTGCTTTGACATTTACAAAGTAATATCTCGAATTGATTATTTTGAATCTTTAACTTTGTGGCCTTTAGGAGTAACTTTTTACTAATATCTGATAACTTCCTCTGCAGAATGTGAAAAAAATCAAGAAGGTTAAATCCCCGGTTCTTGTTATTCATGTAAGTATATTTTTGGAACAATTAATTGCTTATGTTTTGGTGGTTCCGTTGTTATCCTAAAAAAGAAGCAATAAATCATACAATATAAGAATGGCTGATTTACAGTAGAACAAGCTGCACATCTGACGACCTGGGTACTAGTTCTTGTAGTGTCACACGGTGCATGTTAATTGCATATGGTATACTATAAGAGCCTATTTGGATCATGACAGCCTGCTACACAGCCTTCGGGCTGGTTTTAGAGCTTTTTTAGATTCTCAGAAGTTGGCTACCAAACAGCTGCTTCTCAGAATCTAAAGCTCCCCCAAACATGCCCTTTGTTGGTTTGACTTCCACTGTTTTGGGATTAATTGAAAATTACCAAATTAAGGCAGCTGTGCTGGACAGACCAGGGATCATGCCTAACTAATTATGTGTTGGCTTCATAACAATTAGCTCAAAACCTATATAATTTCTCCAGTAATGAAAACAACTTTGATTGGTCTTTTAAAACTGCAGGAGTAGCAATGCCATCCGATGCAATATCAGCTTCCTAGCCAAAGGAATCTGTTGTGTAAGAAAAACAAAATAAGGATTTAGTATAGCTAATTATAAAAACTGATCTTATTTTGTCAAATTTTATGAATATATGCTTCCTGCAGTCATGACATTTAAGCATACAACTTCTTCGAGTTCGACCAATATCAGCTGTCAATATGTTGCCTGATTGCCTTGCTGCAATATAAGATGATGGTCCATAAATCTTGTCATGTGGCTAAACTGATGCCAACTACTCCCTCCATACTTTTTTAAATGACGTTGGTTAGTTCAAAAATGAACTAACCAATCCCATATATTAAAATCCAGAGGGAGTACTTCTTTAAACTGCTGTAGCCACTTAGTTTATCTATTGAAATATTACTCTCTCTCTCTCTCTCTCTCCATTATTGAAGTATGGATCTTCTTAGTATCAACTTCATATGTTGTCGATTGATGTTGGCAGGGAACCGATGATGATGTTGTGAACTGGTCGCATGGCAATGAGCTGTGGAAACTGGCGAGGGAGCCTTATGATCCACTATGGATCAAAGGAGGAGGCCATTGCAATCTGGAGCTGTATCCGGACTTTATCCGTCACCTCTCCAAGTTCATCTGTGAAATGGAAAACATGACAACAAAGATGAGGCTCAAGAAGATTCGGCAGTCCCTGCAACCAACGAAGAAGGCCCCTCGGGTGAACACAAGGACGACTACCACCTTCACCACCAACTGCTGCTGCCGTATCCGAGTCCGCAAACCGAGTTGCCCCAGCTGCAGCTGCAATTTCAACTGCAGTTGCTGCTCTGCTCTGAGGAGTTGCTTCTCATTCCGCCTGTTCAGGTGCTCAACCTGCTTCTCCTGCAACTGCAGGAGCTGCTTCAAGTGTTGCTTCGATTGCTGCTGCTGTGGTTCCTGTGGAGATGCGCATTGATGCCAATCTGTATGTGATTTGTGTATAGGAAAGAGTGGTGCTGAGATATCTAACCCTTTCAATTCTGTTAGAAACTAGACCTTTGGTTCTCTTAGCTAAAGTGCTAAACAACCATTACAAGATAGAAATGTTTCTCCTTTTCTGTTGCTTCTCTCGGTACCCTTTTTTTTTTTTCTGCTTTCTTCAAATTAGGTTATTTGTTGCAAAACCTATGATTTAGTGCTTAGCATCAGTTTATACTAATTTTTATTGGTATTTACTTAAATAACGAGAAGCCTCTAATTTTGCTGTTTAGTCACACACGGGATATCCATGTTACAAGTGTAGATTGGTAGTTGTGAGTATTAGAGTTTGTATTATCTGTTGTCGATAATTTTAGGTGAATTAGTTTGTGAATATGCAAGTAGCCCGGGGTGATTAGGATTTTAAACCTCCCACTATTTGGGTTCAAATCCTTAGGATTGCTTTGGGTGGGCATGTCCTAGTGTTAGCTAGATTTCACGTTCCGGCCAACAAATTTGAGGCTCTAATATCCTACATATATCTGAAACTTTCAGATTAACAAGCTGCTATGGTAGTGCATCTCAAAAAGTGACATGCATATTTGAAATTACGGCTTTCAAGAAATTCTGCTAACAAAGCAACATCTTAGCAAGTAACAATGCAGTTCTTCATCATCTCACAGAATTTCTTGTCCTTCCTTCATCTCTGGTACTGTCATATCCACTTCTGTTAACCAAACTTTCATCAAGATGTCACACAACGGGCCAATATTTACTGTAACCACTTCAGTAACCATGCATAGAGGGTAGTCCAATCCAACCTAATCATCTGTAAAACTAGTGAAGTGTAAACTAGACTCTTTATTCTACATAATGAAAAGAATATAGAACAAGGCAGCCGAAGAAGCGATGTCTAAAACTGAGAAGTTGATCTTTATCTTTACTCTGCCACTCTCTTGAGCTGTAGGTTGATAGAGAAACAATTACATGATAATAAAACGAATATATGTATATATTTGAATAAGCAAATTGTTAGCATACTGTAAAATCAAGGTTTTGATTAATATTTTGTGATGAACAATTGGCTTTATAAATGATATATTTAAATGAAATTGGTTTGGAATATTCGTGGATGTGGTGTGAGTGCGTGTGACTGATGTGGGTCAGGTTGCGAATCTGTGCCCGGTAATGGTTATTTTGTCTATTATGTGTAGGTGACTTGAGGTCAATGCTTGGTCAATGNGACAAAATTTGGGATAAATCCAACGGTTGGTTTTTGCGTAATCTGGTTTTTACTGATACTCTGTTAATCTGGTTTTTGGATTCGAAAATTAAACTTCTGCTGTCAATACCTACTATTCACCCCCCTCTAGTAGGTTTACTTATTGTATTCGATCCTACACATACCTTTCAGGATGGTCGATGAAACCTTGTAGACGATCTCCAACATCTGTCAATTTGCGTGTTTTATGTGAATAACCTCTATGGAAAATCGTTTGTCAAGCACTTGCCTGTTCTCCACTATTTCCTGGAAAAGAAGGAAACTAAATAGGTCAAAGAATAGCAATAAATATATAAATAAATATGGCTCAGAATCCAGTTCAATATATGAAAGAGTAGCAATAAAAGCACACCTTATCAGCATCATTTAGCACGAAAGAATCTGATAGATGTTTGTCTTGGATAAATTTCCCAAGAATGGGTTTCTCAGAAGACAGAAGTTCTTGTGTGCTCATATCTGTGTCACGAATAGCTTTTGCAATTCTAGTACCGTCCTGGAAAATATATTATAAAACCCACACGATTCATGCTGATAGCAAGAGCCAAAAAAAAAAGGGAAAAAAGAAAATAAAAGCAAACAGCAGTAAGTTAGAATAAGTGTTTACTATGCTATTGGTTCAAAATGCACTTGGAAACCAATTTAAAATGCACTGGAAACCACCCAGGTAACAACTGATACGATGTATTTTCATTCATTTTTCGGATCTCAACTACTGTGATGGCTAATGTTGTAGGTTTGCCAGTTTAAAAAAAGAAGTGTTGATTTTGCGGGAGTCAACAGGAAGTTTTAGCTAGACAAGTACATAATCCTAGCATACTCAAATTGTGCATGCTTCTTATGCCCCAGACACACCGCCAAAATGAAATTCATAAGAATTCCTTCCCACAAAATTCTTCTGAAATTAGTCCGTTCAAAAGGAGGCCTCAGTTATTTTCGAAAAAAAGAACAGGAGGCCTTAGTACAGATGCATATGACCAATAAATATATGCACACTCACCACTATGAACATATTGTGAAGAACAACTAATTAATAGTTTTTGCAAGCAACCTAATCCTAATCTTTGCTTGGAAATATATAATAACTTACAAGACATCTCAAAGAAAATAATAACTTAAAAAAAGAGTTTTTCGCCAATATCTTGATAATTGCATAGTGTGGATACTGTGAACATCTCCAGCCGAGCATGTATTATTTTGATTTCTATATCTCCTCCCAACAGGCCCACAAGGTTCGTCCCCGCACTTGGCCCAACAAAACCAGCCATGGGACACCTGCACGCCCGCCTGCTCAAAGATGGGCCGCGAGCTGTTGCACTTTTAACGGCCTGCAAGCTGTTGGCCGACTAGCAACTTGGGCCTTTAAATATTCCATCGTCAATTCATCATGACCGATGCCCACCCGATTACAGAGAGCGATACATAAACTGGGTGATGAGGAACTCTCACGACTAGTTTTAGCGAGATATATAATAGGTATAGACTAGACATTAGGGCAACACTTATCAGGAAATTACCAGCCAGTGCAAGCAACCTCAGTTGTCTCAAGCATTTGTTAGTCGGGCACAAGGTACAACTTACAAGGACATCTAGTGTAAAGTGCTTCAGACCACACTCAGGTTTGGAGATGACAACTGGGGTTGTCAAGAACATGATCGCTCTGCAATCACTTGCCCATGTAGTTGTCAAGGGAGATTTNACACGATGGAGGGACACCGTGTGGGTGTTGTTCGTGACGGGACTCGTGATTGTGTGTATGAGCGTCGAAGAATTACAAGGAGAATTACGGTGCTACAGTACACGAGGTACTGTAGCGTGCTTGTGCATATGCAGTACGTGCAAGCATTTGGTTAGTGCATGTATACATGTGTACGTGCATGCCTGGTGATGCAGGGCTCGATGGTGCATATGTGTATGTGCAGTACATACGTGTGTGTGCAAGTGCATGCAGCTTGTGATTGGACTTGGCCTGCATGGTGGCTTACAGGTTGACTGAGTCGACGTGTAGACGGCTGGTGATGTGGGCAGCAGTACGCTCGTGATTTGTGCAGTCCGAGATGGTTACGAAGCTGCTGGTTTTGGTCGGGAAGAAAGAGTCCGATTCGGCTATTGCCGCCGGCCGGTGTTGAATAAAAAGAAACGGAAATTTTCTTTTAGGAAATTGTAATAGAGTTCTACTAGAATTTGAGTCCTAATAGAAATAGGAGATATTTGATATAAATATCGAGGGGGTTGACCGTGAGAATAAGCCACAATTGTTAGATTTGAGAGCTCTTTGTTTTAGGGTTTTGTAAAAAGGGTGCTTTGGCTGCACGTTGTGACAATATATTTCAGCAATAAATATTATATTCAATCATCAAGTCGTTTCCGATCACGTAAGTTGCTTGAATTGATTTTGTTTGTTTTGCTGAAATTCTGAGATAGCTAGATTGCGAGGATTATGACTTTTTAACCGTATATTATTTTGTAAATCCGTTTGGTGGAGTTTTTCCTTATATCTTCTAGTTTATTGTGACAAAATTTGGGATAAATCCAACGGTTGGTTTTTGCGTAATCTGGTTTTTACTGATACTCTGTTAATCTGGTTTTTGGATTCGAAAATTAAACTTTCGCTGTCAATACCTACTATTCACCCCCCTCTCGTAGGTTTACTTATTGTATTCGATCCTACAAGTGGTATCAGAGCCACGTTTGCTCTTTTTGATCTTTACCGATCTAGAGTTTTAGTCGTGTCTAAAATTTTTTCGACCAAACCGCATGTCTTGGATGGAGTTGATTTTCCCTCTAGTGTTCTTACTACTTTGAATGCCATGTCCGATGATCAACTCGAGAAACTCGCCGAGGAGGACTTGGTTTTGTTGACTAACAAGTTTTCTCGAGCTTTGTATAATGGCAAAAACAGAAAAAGAGGAAGTTGGCTTCGTTGTTTGGAGGGCAGGGAGTTTAATCACGTCCGAGATCAATGTCCCGAGTTTAACAAGTGCATCGAAGATGATGATAAGAGTATAAGGAAAAAACATGTCAACAGATTAGCTCTCATGGCTCGTGGGGAATCAAGTGCCTATGAATATGACTCTGGCAGCGATACTGATGAGGTATATTCTACGTTTTGCCCTTCACGTGATTCTCTTCAAAAAATGGTTGTTAATCTTGGTTGCAGGCTTCAAAAATATGAAGAGAAGACTAAGAAACATGATTTTATTGTTGAATCTCTTAATGCTGAAATTGCTAGACTAAAATCTCTTACTAATGATGATATTGAATGCAAATCCTGTGATGATTTATTTGCTGAAATTAATACTGTAAGAGAGATTAATTGGAATAATAGCAAAAAACTTGATGTTGAGAGTA
>CM002486.1:2899727-2927814 GCA_000325765.3 Leersia perrieri | reverse complement strand
GCGGCTGCCTGCGCGGGGTGGCGACGGCCCACGCGGGACGGCTGGGTGAAAGGCGGCCGGCCGCGGAGGAGGTCGCAGCGGGTTTCTTTTTTTTTTGAAGATTTGTTGTGAGCCTGTGATTGTTGTATATTTTGGGATGTTTTGATTCCAGATTTATGTGTATGTTGTATATTGTTGTGATGTTATATATTGTTTTGATGATTTGGGATGGTTGGATATTGATTTGTGGATGATTTTATTGTGAATGTTTTGTGATGATTTGTAGAAAATAAAATGAAAAAAGAAAAATAAAAAGGACGAGGAAATGCTACCTTTGGGTACCTTTTAATCTCGGTTCGTAATACGAACCGGGACTAAAATATCTCTTCAGTCCCAGTTATTTAAACCGGGATTGAAGGTATTGAAGGTCTGACCTTCAATCCCGGGAGTTTAGTCCCGGTTGGAAAACCGGGATAAAAGGGATTTCCCAACCGGGATAGACGTCCCGTTCTCTACTAGTGTCATGTCGAATTTTACAACCTTTATTATATGGATGCCATCGTTCCTATGGATCTCTTCTTCCTGTAGGCAACAGAGAAGTTGATGGAAATTTTTTTGATTTCTGCCCTTCTCGTATTGAACCTCGTTGGGTACAACTTCCTGCTGAATTTGATTTATTCTAGTTCCTGCTGAATTTGTTTATTTACAACTTCCTGCTGATTAAATCAAAATCAAAATCTATTTTTTCTGGAAATTGTCCCACAAAAAAAAACTGGTAATAGTTGTCATCTGACAAATTAAAATACACCCTAGTGGCTAATTGGCTATTACCTGTGTGAATTTCAATGCGTTTTGAGCTAATAGCATAATACACATTTATGACTATGCTAAATTGTTATTATATATTGTGTTTTTAGCCCTTGATATCAGCATTAAATGTGCCCATTTTATTTAATTAACAATTGTCTGTGTCAGGACATTCTGGTTGACAACATGACAACATGGTAGACAAGTATACATGCATGTTCACTGACAAGGAAATGTGGGATGCACTTCAAGCTAGGTTTGGGGTTTTCGACTGTCATAGTACTCGGTATAGGGTACCTGTATTACTTTGTATAGATAACCGTGTATTCTGGAGACCTTTACAAATATAAAGAGAAAGATACAATCCGGATAACACAAGTATTATTCCTTCCTTATCCAACCATACATCTTACTCGGAATTCCCGAGTCTGACTAGGTCACGTTTGTTCTCATAGGGGGTATAAATCCATAGGCCCATGGAGAGCTCAAGACAGTTTAATTGAGTCTTAAGACTTGTTATCCGCTAGAGCACATCGAAGGCCTCGAAAGCATCTCGACGACAATCTCGTCTATTCGACTAGACACACATATAGCTATATACTCATATACTAGTCGAAGTGTTCAGACTAGCATTCTGCAGCGGCTCATTATACTCAGCAACACACCTGGTCTGTTCATTAAGGAAAACAGGCCACACGGCTGGTAGGAGTGTGACTATTACCCTACGGGGCCCGAACTTATATAAAAAGGGAAAATTAGAGCCATGCCATTACTATTTCTCAAAATTGGAGATATGCCATCTTGACTCATATGTCATTGACTCACGTGGGCTCCATATGTTATTGACTAACGGATGACATATCTCCAACTTTAAAAAATTACAATGGCATGGATCCAGTTAGCCCTTATAAAAATATACTCAATATGTGTTTGTTTTGTATTTTTGTTAGTCTTGGTATCAGCGAATCTCTTGGATATAATGAATTACGCATTCAACTCGTTGGTCTACGAAGTTAATGATGCCTTTGGAAAAAATTTGGTGTTATAGATGATGTCAAAGTTAATGATGACTAAGAAAACAATCTAATTATATAATAATATGCCAAACAAACGTGCAAGGTATAACCTTTATATGAGTAAATATCTAAGATATGTAAGTAAATATCTGAGTATTATGCAAATATGTAACAAAGGCTTGATACTCTACGAAATTTTGAAATACCAATATCATTCTCTCGCATTGCATCCAAAAAAATAAAACTTATGCACCCAGCTTCCATATTGTATAAGGAGGGTGTAGAAATTCATAATTTTCTTACCCAAAAAAAAAGAAAAAATATTGGTAGGGCTAGAGAAATAAAAAATGAGTTAGCAGTGCAAAACAAATACAGTGCAAATACATTTTCTCAAATAACTCGTTTTCTACTAAATTGGTTAGACAGCTTGTTCCAAGGTCTTTGTTGAAATTATTCCAAAATATTTAATCATTCCTATAGTTAAGTATAGATAATTTCGTGGCAATTATCCGTTGAATAATCTGTTTTAATCTGGGCCGTAAGCGGGCTGGGTGAACCTTGTCAGTCACTGTGCACTGGGCAATCAGTATATCACAGATAGCCTGGTACCAATCTGAAATCATGGACCTCTCATTTATGCGTGCAAATTCAAAAACGATCATCCAATATCATTTATGCATATTTGCACAGTTGCATACCCGAAGCCAACAACTCATAATTCTGTACTAAGGGCATGTGATGGCATTCAATTCCCCTTTTCTGAATTCATGACCACACCGGTCACTCACTGATCAATGCAGCTTCCTCTTCTGACCTACAGAAAGAAAACAATGCTACCACCATCTAGCAGCAAGAATCACTCACTCATCAGCATTGCATTAAACTGTACCAACATGACCATGTATATGCTAATTTGGGATTGGTTACCGAACTCTCTGCAGAATTGGTAACGACGACAACACGAGAGAATCCGATGGTTCTCAAGGTAGGTTCAGTAGCATGGGCAATTCCCTGACCTTTTGCAGTGTTGTGCTATATATCCTGTATGTATATGTCTGTATTCAGGCATGTCTGAAACTGTATCCAATGGTGAGCTGTGCAGTGGCACAATAAGCTTCCTACATGCAGGACCGTTGCTAGCTTGTTCTCTTGCTATGTGTACCTTTCACTATGCCAATCTAGCCTACCTAATTAAGCTATAGCATCATCGGTACAATATATATGGCATGTACAAACATATGGTTGCTGTAAAGGCAGAAGAAGAGGACAACAATTTGAAAGGCACATCAAGATTCTGGTAACAAGGAGATGAACTGATGAAGTGAATTGCAGACCCTAGTACTACTAGTACTCACTAGGGCATGCTGCCATGAATGAATTGAATGGTCAGCATGGAGGGGAGTTTTGTGTTGCAACAACAACAAGGCCATCTGACCATGGACTCATGCATGTGTATACAAAATGCAGCAGTAGTAGTAGTGTAGTACAGTGGACTTGGCAGTAGCAGTAGCTCGAGTGTCTCACTACACTGGTCCATTGCAATGTGATGGCCATGGGTCCTCTAGATGACGGGGGACCCTAAGCTTGTTTGCATTATGATGCATGCTTCTCTAACCCTCTACTTAACAGTCGTATTACATTTTTTCTTCTTCTTCTGATATGATGTATATCCTGTGGTTTTTTATTTTCTTTTCATGCATTTGTTCATAAAAATATCATATCATGGAGTGTAGTGAGTTGATTGATTCTGCTGCTTATGGCTCCATTCCATGGCTGGGGGTTGGCTTGCAAGCTTTGTTGATGTAACATGTAAGTGTGTATTTATATGCTCTTCTCCATATCTTGCAACCTGGCAGATCTTGTTGTGTTGCGCAGTCCCACTAGCTAATGCACTGTACGTACGTATTTGTAGCTGTATACAACATTAGCTATATTGCTTGGTTGGTGCATGCAAGCTAGTAAAGGCTTGCTTAATTATTGGTGGTTCATTGCATTGAGCTAAAGTTAATAGCATCCTTTTGTTTAAGTGATCTTGTCAATCAATCATCCAAAACAATTAGCAGCAGTGTTAAGGATAGAAGTGCAATCCGGTTTTAAAAGTTAGTTTAAGATTTCTTAGCAGCGATTATGTTCTTGTGTGGCATGAATTCTGACCAAATTTCACAGTGCATCCAGATTATATAGAGACAATTGAGTTGTTTGGTTTGCCAATGCTGCACTTCTGGTGATTCCTCTCTCTTCTTCTCATCTAAAGAATCTCCCAATATTCTTTGCTTGATTTCCTTAGCCTCATTATCACAAAGTATATGCTAAGTACCCCTCTTGGAATCTCTCTAATTAAATATATAATACTAATCTCATTGCAATATGCTTGTATAGTATATAAACCTGTTGATCATTTGCAATGTGGGTTCGGTAGCTGGCTAGTCCCCTTACACATGTGGGTCCCACAACAGCTTGAAGGTTATGAACGTGTCAGAGGCAGAGTGCGTTGTGGCATCTGGACACAGTAGTACAGTGTCCGTGTTAGTGATAACCTCCATTTCTCAGCCGTACTCAGCTAGGAAACAAAACTACCAAATGATCATCTCTGGAAGTGGAATCTGTACATAATTCGATATATTCTGTGAAGATTATTGTCATTAGGTAAGTACATTAATGCGGTAGATTAATCGTATGAATTGAAGTGTCTGTCAGTCTGAGTGATGACCAAATATACATGATTGTATATATCATTAAGCTCCCTTTTCTAAAAGGTAGCTAGAATGTTTGTCTTAGGTCTAATGAGTGTGTTTAATTAAGTAGTCCTACCCCAATTAGGGCTTAGGCCTTTTACAATTATCAACCATGCGTTACTGCAACAAGACGTTGATGTTCTTTCTGTCAGACAAAACCGTTTAGATGTCGTCGGATTCAATTCGATCTCGTCTGAACAATTGCTGAACTTAATTACCGAAATAACACCATAGTAGTACGTGATCGAACCAATCGAATTAGACCCCATCCTCCGAATCCGATCAGTTCGATTGGGTGAGCAAATTAGTTCCTACTTGCATACTCTCCTAGTACTAGTTAAGATTTGCGTTTCTGTCTTCCTTTTTTTTTTTCTTTTTTGCGAGGTGCGTTTCTGGCCGACACAATCGCACTTAATTTTGTTTAATCATCTTATAAGTAACAACCGACCCATCATCAAGTGTAGTATAGTTGGAGACTTCCATCAGTCTCACCAGTGTGCATGCTAGCTTAATTAGCTTAGCTAGCTAGCTTGGCCGACACCACTATATATATCAAACTTGCTAGTAGCTAGTTGCATGCATATGGATGATTAATTTTGTATCGGTAATCAAAACTAGTCCAGTTAGGCGTGCAAATTTTCTTCCGTGTCGATCGATCGATTGATCAACAACTGAATCCATTTGGATGACTGCGTATATTGGGAGCTTTTTGACAATGCATGCGGTTTTGTGTGCGGTTGGTCGCAGGTGGCACGTCACTGTTGCAGAGGATCTCGTGAAGCTCTCTGTGTTTCCTTCCCTGACCGATCCAGGAGATGCTTGCTTGCCTGTGGCCTGTGCATGCCAATGTGATTGGGAACGGTCAACAGAGGCGTTGAAAAAATAACCTCGAGGATCATATGCTCCATGCAGCACAAGCACAGCAACATGCAACTTGGAGTGAAGGGAGGGAGTGGGGCCCACGGACCAATCATGCAGGCTCCAACCACAGGCAGTTATTATTTTTTTTTCCTTGAAGAAACGATTAAAACTTGTTTAAGCCCCATTGTTAGTTAAAAAAAAGATAGTAATCGAGTGAGGTGAGGGAGAGAGGAGTGAGGGGCCAGCAGGATAGATAGATAGATGCTCTTCCTGTTCCTGGTGTGTATGTAGACGCACGCACGCAATTATACAGGACGGAATGCATATGCATATGCATATGCATGTTGGTCCATGTGACGACGGCGAGGAGGGAGAGGGAGGGTAGTCCAGTTTGGAAGGTTCCCAATTTTCCAATTCCCTTCCGGCCGGTTTCAGCCAGGCACCAACAACACGTCGTACAATACAAGTACTAGCTCGCAGCGGCGTGCGTTCGCGCGGACACAAACACAACGCGACGTACGTACGCGAGCACCGACACGCCATGGACATGGACGCCAGCCTCTTCCTCGATAGGCGCCACTTAGCTAGCCAGCTCTGGTATATACGTACGCTCGCCATTCGCCACACCACGCCGCGCACCGCATCGCGCGGAAGCTATGTAGCGTTGCGACCAAGCAACCTATATATATATCAGGAGAACGTACGTTCTGTTCACTTGTTTTTTTTTTTTATAATGTTCACTTGGTTGTCAAAAGAAACCTTCCTCCCTGAATTTAGTACTACAATGCCAAAAAGCTGATAGGATGGTGGTGATAGTGTTTATTTTAATGTATTAACAAATTTTGGTACATAAATGAGAAGATAAAATTTCAGAAAAGATCCAGCTTGCTCTGGCTTTTTCAAATATTTTAAGAGAGAAAACTGTATAGGCCTTAGAGAGAGGCAAGGTATACAAACATAACGGCCAGGCTATAAATCCTACGCTGCCTAACCACCCACCACCCCCCTTACTGCAAAGCTAACATCTCACTAAACCCTTATCCCCCGCCATCGACCAGAGGTTGATTTCGTCCATTGTCCTATCAGTAGCTCTTCCTTGGCGTTAGCTTCTTTCCATCGAAAATTCGATGGTTCCTTTTCTTCTAGATCTTTCAACAGATCAGAATGAAAACAGATTTCATGCCTTCTTTTTGCCCCCTTGCAGTCAAGGAGATTCCCGCTGCCACTAGGCTAAAGATCGCCATCCGGTCCCTAGCTTTGTGATTTCAGTTGAGGGTAGCATGATATTGTTGTCTTCGTATCCCAAGTCTCCTTCATGATCAGGGCAGCCCTTGAAAAGATGCTCTGTTGTTTCTAGATTCTTGAAACATAGCCGGCAGAAAATAGCGATTCTCCCATTGTCTGTACTGAAGACGATCGGCAGTCCACAGTCTGTTGTGCAAAAGTAGCCGAGGGAAGATCTTGCACCTAGCGGGAGCCCATGCTTTCCAAACGAGAGCTGGCAGATCGGAGTTCATTATACCTCCAAAGTGACTTTGTATTTTGACTTGCCAAAATTTTGGCAATTTCAAAATTTAAAAGATTGAAAATGGCCCTAGTTGGAACAGCCATGTACTCTCCGTCTCTCTCTCCCTCTCTCCCGTGGTTTTGATAATATAATTTATATAGTCCCGTGAGTAAAAGACCGATTGCTTGTTTAGGGCCAAATTTAATTCGAACATGTGGGTAAATTAAGTTTGCAGAAATTGAACTAAATCATGTGAAGTTACTCTCTTTGAAACAATGTTAAATAAGTCTTACTTCGTCCAAACGGAGCACGTAGGTAGTAGTTCATATTTTCGGGTAAAATACGGACGAGATTAATTAAGCTCGACCGTACGTACGGTTGATAGAGCTAAACGTATACAGTGTTCCCTCTGATCGATCACAGCCTCTGTATGAGTTGAGCATACAACAGTACTCTCCTACTATCATACAGTATGCTCTACAGTTTGCATTGTCCACTCCAACTAAACCCATGACACATTTTGATTTTTCATACATACACAACGAGGGTCGTCGAGCATACAACAGTACTCTCCTACTAGCTTGCTTGTTTGCTTGATTTCTGTCTTGTGAAGCATGGTATCTCTGCAACTAATAAATGATTGAAATCGATGCATGCTGATGCCATGCCATGATCGAACCCCAACATCGATCGCTCTTACAACAATATGTATATCGATCGATGTGCAACCACTTATAAGTCGGTGGGTGCAGTAGCATGCATGCTGATTGCACACGCGACTTGGCTAACTGGTCCCTGCCCATTGATCACTCATCGGTGTGTACTGTATATCAGGGCATGCCCAATGGTAAAATATTGCTGTAAGTAAGAAGTATCATATAAGAATTTTGCATAGGTGGAAGAAAGAGGAAGAAGATAGAGAAAGAGGTTGTATGCTAATTTGTTTACGGTATAAAAGACAACAACTGTATGTTATATTCATGATTTTTACCATTATAGTCTAGCTGTCTCTTAGATGAATGATTTTTATTGGCCCACTTAATTCTATTTTTAAGTATATACATACAGCATAATTGACAACCCATTGTATATAGTGTCTCATACGTTGTCTCTAAATGAGGTGAAAGAAAATTACTTACAGCATTGTCTCAACCATTGGATATGCCCTTAGTGTCAAGCCAGCAATGTGAGCCCGCCTACTGGGCCAGGAAAGCTATAGAGTTTCTAGCTTGTCCGCAATAACAACTACCTCGTATCCAAAACCTGATCGATCGACAAGCTAGTCAATCGGCTCAGATATGGTCCATCCATCTCATAAAAAAAATCTAAAATAAGATGACATTTTCTAATGAATCTAGACGTCTAAATTCGTTATACTAAAAACTGTCTCATTCTGTTAATGGTTTGTTTTTATGGGACAAAGAAAGTATGTGTTATTAATCATGTGCAGTGTGTGTTGCTCCCAAGGGCGGATTTACAGTACGTCCATCGGTGTAAACCGACACCGACGACTTTCGGCAAATTCTATATATAAAATGCTTATATATATATATGATATAATATTATGGTATAAACAAAATTAGCATAGTATGACACCGATAGATGTATTATAACACCTACGATTTAGTTTTCTGGATCCGTCCCTGGTTGCTCCTATGTTGTACTTGATTATTCTCGGGATTCAGAAGAAGCAAACGTCGAATCAGTGCAGTACATGCCAAGGCTAGCTTCGACAAGTACTTAACACAAATGATACCATCGAGAGTGTGATCGAATATAATGGTACTTTGACTAGTACTGGTTGTCGATCGATCGATCAGGTAGCTAGCTATAGTTGGAGCATTATATGCATCCACGGATGCATGTGTGCGCCTATTATATGGCTAGCTTGTCAAAAGGGCAACAAGGAAGGATCTCATCGAAAATGATGCTTGCAACAATAGTGTTGTGGCTAGTTATTAGTGAGACTAAAGTTGTCTTGTTACCTTTCTCAATTGGAGCAACCGATCGATCGATCTAAGTGCATAGATTGCGGCATGCATATGCTGACAAATGCTAGGTGGCTAGCTATACGTATGCCGACACCATATATAGGCAAAGCTAGCTTGCCCCAATTTGGCCAGCAGTTTGTGCCTACCTACAGATTCTCCTTTTGCAGTTCTTCCTGTGTAATCGTAGTATCATGCTTCATGCATACGTGTGGTTTACTTAATTCATGTCTTGTACGAATATATACTCCTATATATTATAGTCTATATATTAACAAGAATAACATAATCTTGTGTTACAGTCAAACAAAATTGATGGACAGTCAAGATTGCGTAACGGTGGCTCAATCTAACGGTGGTCACAGTGATCGACGACGTACATGTTCCAACTTTCTATTGTAGTTTAATTATTTATAACTTCCAGCCGAGAAAAGAAAGTTTAGCTAAAAGCAAGCTGCAACGTAACATGTACCTGGTAACGAACGATCTATATAAATATTCGATCTGATTAACACGGTTAGTTATGCGATTCGTTTCGAACAGTCGACTCGCTAAACCTAGAGAGGGGCTGTCAAATATGCTGAGCTGAATGGGACGTACAGATTGTACAACAACATTGACTAATCCATCGAGGACGATCCGGGGAGAATCGATTCATGCTGAAGTTACCGATCGAGATGGGCGTTCAATTCGTGTGATGAGCTCGAGAGATATCCCCTGATTATGTAAGAAACTGACAATGCAACCGTGAACGAATTGACGTGTATATGCTCATTGGGTAGTTAGTTAATTGGTTCGTTATCGGGCATTCTAAATAGGTCGACACTTCAGCAGTTGGGTTGATAAAGAGATAACACCTCTATCTATCATCCGGAACTTTAAAAGGGTGAGCCGTTTATCCTTTTGCTCCAAAAAAGGAAAATATTATGCGTACTAGTTTTTTCTTACTAACTTCGTGCTAATATTGATGTGCCATGTTGTAAGTAAATCTAGATTCTCTCTAAGTTCTATTTAATTAGATCAAACGGTTGAGAATTTTGTTAGTAAGAGTTTAGTAAGAATTTTAAGTATGGTAGCAGTGCTCTTCCAAAAATTATGTGTAAACGCACTCTAGACTTCTTGTCTTTTCTTGGGTTACTGAAATATATAGTACTACCTCTGTCCCAGAATGTAGCTATTTCTAGCTACGAATCTGGACAACCATTTGTCTAGATTCATAGCCAGAAATAGCTTCATTCTGGGACGGAGCTAGTAGTAGTTTCCATATCTACGACATCAGATCATAATACACCCAAAGAACTTTAATCCATTAAAGTATATCTAGACTAAAACGATATACTCCTTTTTTAAGGGAGCTTTTAGCAGCTACAACCGTTAAAAGCTCCACCAAAAAGTATGACTTTTCAACCATATTTTGATTAGTTGTTGTTATTAATTGGATTGTAACCAACAACTTCTTTGGATCTAAAGCTCTTCAAACAAAACCTTACAATCTGTGTGAGAATTGAACTGTTTGAGAAGAAATATTTTACCGTCCTACAGTAGTGCCATGTACTGATTCCTAACCATTAGATCAGAGGGATCCAACGGCTGTGAGTACTCAATACTGACAGGTACCGTCGGCACCGTCAAACGGTACCACAAAAAGAGAGAAAGGTGGAAGGGAACTTAGGTAACATTGCGTAAGTAAATCGTTAATGACCAGGAACTGAGGATTCGGATCGAAAATATCACAAACCCTAGAACACTATCGTCTCCAAGCTGGACGCCGTCATCCATCCATCTCTAGCGCCATCTCCAAGCTCACCGCCGCAACCCATCACCATCTTCCGCCACCGTCTCCCATCGATCATCCCTGGCGGCAACACGAAGACCTGCCGAAAACACCGGCCATGATGCGTCTAGTGGCAACAAGCTTCCTTCTCAATGGACCGGAACGATCTGCACCGATGACAAGGAATGCTACGGCCGCGATGGGGGCGGTGAAAACTTGTGTGAGGGCACCGCGCCTCTTTTGGTGGTGGCAGCGCACTTTTAGCAATGGGGACAACACAGTCCAACTGAGTAGGTTTCAGCGAAGGAACAAAAGAAATTTTGTTTCCCGATCTTACCCCTATGAAATGGATGGCCAGATTTGATTCAGTACTACCAAGTACAGGTATCTCCAACTATAAAACGCAGGACCGGAAGAAACCTCGTTTTTGAGAAAGTGTTTGCTTCTTGCACGACAGCCACTTGGGTGTGACATAAAGATCCTCTTGTATGAGTCACTAAGTTATTCCTATAGAGCCACCCGTACCACCAACCCGCATGCATGTTGATATTATAAAACCATCTCAAAAGCAAATCTCATCACTAAATCTGTACACTCATGTTTAAGAAGAAAAATCCCCAAAACATTTATAGAGCGGAGTAAAATATATTTGTAAAAATAATACTCCCTTCGTTTGTAATGTAAATCATTTTCTTACAACACCAAATTAGGTCAGATTTGAAAAGCTTGGCATTTAGAAAGTAAAACTGAATTACATCGCAAAACGTACGGGGAGAGTAATAATCCCCAAGTGGTATGGTCCGGCATGCACCATGCACTGTGAGAGAGGGAATTAAATGTGGCGTGTGGCGTGGCAGGCGGTACAGAAGCAGGACGTTAGCTGGCGGGACAGACGGACGGACCAGGCTTGCCTGCCGGACGCAGATCGTCAGCATGCCCGACCGTTCGTTCCGTCGTGTTGCCATCAGGCGGCAGGAACATGTTACACACTAGAACGGCCAATTAAGCAAGGAAACCCACGGAGATTAGCAAACAGCAACGGCGCAACCGATCGATCCGATCCGATGAGCGGAAATCGACACGACACGAATCGACGTGCGCTCGCAGCAACGGCCGCCGCCCCCGCACCCGACACACACGTAGTAGATGCTGTGCATGGTCACGTGCGGGATGCGTGCTGCCGTGAACGCGACGTCATATCTGCCTGCCAGTCGTCGCGTCGCCACCACGACGCGTTACGCGGCTTGGATGCACCGGTCGAGTGCACCGCGTAGCACTACTGCTAGCACTGTGCAACACCATCATCATCGTCGTACACGACGTACTCCACTTCATTATCGATCACCAGGGACGTACGTCATCCTACATGGCTTTAATTGGACGGAATCAACTGCTTTGTGTGTAGTTTTAGTTTTTAGTGAATTAGGCGTGCACTTATATGTCCATTTAATTGCACTATTGTTGCATTGCATTCAGCTACCTTTGCCAAGGTATATATTTAACGCTTGTGAGTTTTATAGCTAGCCTGCTGGTACAATCTTGTACACACATGATTCATGCATGCATCAATGGGTACAATCTCTTCTAGTACTACTATTCACTCCATCCTGCAGGCAGGCGCCGCTACCATTAGTTGGTTCTCTAAATGATCATCAAACAAGCCTTCTCAACAAAGCATCGATCACATGTAGGAGTATATATATGCATGCCCATATATTTAATTTTTTTCCCTCTTTGATGACCTACTCCATAGCTAGCTTTAAAGTTTTCTCCCTGCAGATTAAAGCTCGTACATTACATTAAAGGATGGTGCCAAGTTAGAACTTGGAACACCATGCATGCAGGTACTACTCCTGTATAATTAGTTCATCAGAGGAATGTCTGCTTCCAGCCAATGCATGCTTTGCTTTGCTTGCTCAGGTAAAGTAAAAGACGGGCAAGCTTTAAAGAGTTAATAGTTCCAATCTCAAAGTTACAAGTACTTTAATCTGAGATCAATCTAGTAGTATATTCAATCCAATAAGGGTGGGTCAATGGTCAATACAACGCTTGTAAAGTAAGACTAAGATGTAACCATCTGATGAGCTAGCTATATATATTCGATAGGTATATTTGTGGTATGTATCTTGTTGAAAGCTAGCAATGCACACCTTTACGTGTTGTCCCCCATGAAGAGTGCTGTTTAAGAATGCTTATAAATAATTAAAAACACTATACATATGGTTGCATTGTCCTACTCCCATATATATGTTGGTTGCACAATGCACACCACGTTCTTCTTGCAATGAAAAGGAGTTGAAATCAACTACTATAAACTAAACGTGCATGTATATATGTCTTGCTAGTTGACTGAGAAAGAGCACCTGATATATTGACCTCTTGATTTTGATTAACAAGTACAACAAGAATAACAAAATACTAATATTCTGCATCATGTATAGCACCTCTGATTTTCTTCTTTGTTAAAAAAATCGTTTTCAACTGCAAGAAAATTTCAATTGTAGTTTATAATGGGGGAATAATTTATTGTATGGTTTTCGTTTTAAAAGACCAGGGTAAAAAAACATACAAAAAAATGACAAATGTTATTAGAAACTTACATCCTTGAATGAAAGAGAATATATATATAAATAATTTTCAGGAGAACAATCAAGCTTCTGTAATAAGTGATACTACTGCATGCATACAGTAACATCGTTTATTTGGTTGAAGAATTAAACTTCTGTAATAAGTGATACCACAACATACATACAGTACATATACCTATTTATTTGCTTGAATATATACTCCATTTTCATAGTGACATGATGTGATTAGTTACCGGATTTGATCTGGATTAATTAGCGGCAACCTATTTAGTTGGAAAGCACTAGTCAATATATATTAATGGGTCACTAAACCAGCAGCAGCAACGGCTAATTGAGACGGTGTGTACTTGGTAGTTATTTCTGCCTTTTTCCATCCTTCTATCTACCTGTCCAATGATTGACTGAAAGCATCCTCCAAGTGCAAGGCTATCCTTCTTTTTTTTTTCTCCTTCTCCTTTTCCTTTTACGAATATATTTTTAATATTTCTTCTTTTGGCTTGGAATAAGGTCCACCCAAACTGTCGGTGGTGGCATCTCCTCTCAAAGCCCTTTTGGAGAGTTTTTTTTTCCTCTTTTTTTTTCCTTGGCTTCTTTTAGCATGTTGCTGCTCGATCAATCATCATGCTTATGTAATCACACTTGGTTTGACCCTTTTTTCTGTTATGTAACCCTTTTTTTAGCACATATTGAATGATATGTACCCTGATTAATTCATGTTGTACACCGGATGGATGGTGGGTTTCTTGGTTGTGTGGCATCATGTCTTGTACGTTTTATAGACAGATTATAAATGCTGTACATGAGGACAAACAGGACAGGTTACTGCTCTGCTTTTAGAGTGGCAACAATGACATCAAATATATATAGTGGCAACAAATAGATTACAAGAAAGGGCTAGAATGAGGCAGCTCCAATGGCTGTAAATTACTACACATTGAAAAACACCCAGTTTAATGTGGTGGGTTTAAATAATAACGGTGAAACATTGTTTCATAAAAAAAGATAATAAAGACGATTGATCATTATAACTGAAATTATACTTAATATAATGGTATTCATATATATTTTACTTAAGAAAAAGTAAGAGCTATATATCAAGTACGGATCTTTCGAATAAACCAAGAGATCAAACTGCGTGAAAATAAGTAATTAGATCGTGACATGCATCTTTTCACACACATTATTTGAAGCCAGCTGATACTTGTACTATTGTGCTTGCAGACACGAATCCCATATGATTTTGACGCGTCACACGGCCGAGATAATTATGTTACTTGCTGCCATTGTACACGCTAAACACGCTGGCACGGCGACGCAGTGTGTACCGTACATGGTACAGACGCATGGTCGTCGGCAAAAGACCAAATTAGCCAAGTGCCAGAAGGCTGCCTCTTTTGGCCACGCATGCACGGTGAAGAGCAAAATGCCATGGAATGTACAGTATAAATATAATCAGTGAAAGCTAGAAAGTATTCTTCCTTGATGGCGCCATTTCTCCTTCCAATTACTCCCTAACGCTGATCAATTTGTCGAGTTCGCTTTCGATCGTTTCTTGTCAATCCCCCTCATATCTCAAGATTCGTGCTAAGCCTTACTTCGCTTTAGTTTTCTTTTTAATATATTAATCGGTGTTGTTGGGGAGCTAATCAGATAGGCTGATTGGGCAACTCTGCATGTGGTACTTGTGTAGTCCATTTTCGTTTTGCTGTCGGCGATGCATAAGCCATTCGATTGTTAGTCAAGAAATATCTTCTAATTAAGTAGATTGAGGATCGACTTCGGTCTTTGGCTGTTTAAAATAGTGATAAGTTTTCCAGTCCTTTTCGAGCGCTCTAGGATTTCTTTGGGTGCGGGGTTGCAAATGGATACATATATGGGTCACTGAATCAAATTATTAAATGTGGTAAAGTTTTTTACCCTAGCGGTGTACTTGGCATGTGCTCCCCGAACATGATTCTAAACTCTTCGGGGGACATCTCCTCGTTCATGTCATTCAAACAGTTAAAAGAATTTTTAAAAAATTGACAATATAGTTTAAAGGGGTCCACTCCGGTACTCTCTACTGGCAGTATAAAATAATATTGACCATCGAATCTATGTATTTATACTGCTAAATATTTTAAGACAGTAGAAATTTTGAGGGTACGATCGTCTACGAGAAGAAAATAGTGAAGGGGTAAACGGCGTGGGAGCGATGGGATGTGGGGTGTTGGAGTGATGGCGTGGGAGCCGTCGGTTCGTAGGAATCGATCCGGATCTGATGGTTTACGTTCAGGAAGAAGATAAATAGAAAATAGAGAAAAAAAAAGATAGTCTTACCCTATTGACTTATTAGTAAATGACTAATATGTCCTATTAAATGAACGGTTGAGATCATCTTTACTAGAAGTATAATACTGCAGTAGAGAGCGCCGGAGCGTTACTCTAGATTAAAATGTGATATATCACACTATAAACATGCAAACTCAAATTCGGCCTCTACAAATAACAACGAAAATAATAAATTTTGTAGGTGTAAATCCAAGTTCATATTTTTCTCTAACTTGTAGAAGTCGAATTTAAACTTGCTTGTTTGTATAGTGATATATCACACATAATCTATATTGCCAAATTTTTCAAAATTGTTCATAACCGTTTGAATGACATGAAAAAAAAAACGATGAGATGTCCCCTTAAGAGCTTATGATAGTTTTCTATGTAGTTTCTTCATATTTAAATATATTATGTTGTTGAATTTATTCGGTCATCAAATGGGTAGATCTTTCTTTCAAAGCTTTTTTACAACATTATACTTTTGCTACATATTATCATTAAATTTTAGTATACTGGTCAAAGTTACGCAACAAAGATTGAATACCGTCAACAATATTTAAACATGGAGGTAGTGTCGTACTAACAAAGGCCATTTTCCCCTCCCATTTTGACTAACTTTTGAGTTGCCAAAACTACTTACCCCCATTGACAAACTAATTATGATAAAGATAGAGGATGAGCTTAAAGTCTATGTATAAGTCAGTAAACAAAAATAAAACATATAATATCTGATTTCGGGAGCATGATTCTTTATTAATATTTGTTTCATCTCATATACTATATATATAGTTGAATTTCATTTGCAAAAGTTGGAGGCTAGGATAGAGCCCATTGAAGCCTGCCCTGCCCACTATCCCCTGCCTCGTATGTCTCCATCACATTACACCCTTTTGTATAGGTGAATCCTTTGACCATAACCTCCTATATATGTAGCCCTACCCTTTGCACTTGCATCTATTGTCTGAGCGTCACACTTTTAGATGTATCCCTTCTATTCTTTAATATAAAAGATTTTTCCCTATACAATTGCATAAGAAAAATCCACTAGACGAAGGGAGTATGTTGACAATCTCCTGCGTAATATTTTGAAAAATATTACTAAGAGTATGTAAGTAAGGATGAAATTAAATGCATATATGATGTTTCTCAAATTGATTGGGTAAATGTAAATTTCTTGCAATGTACAATGCTTCAAAGGTTGCCACAATGGGAGAAATTTCATTGCTAACCCTTCGAGCGTGTGACTACACCATGCAGCAACGTAGGTAAGGAGCTGAGGTTTCCAATGGCCAGATTATATATAGCTAAGCTGGAAGAGAAAAATAAATATGATGTTTATATGAGTAAGTGTTTAAGTAAAAATTATCTTTAATAAACTACTTGAGTAAAATATTTAGCGGCGCTCGCGTTGGCCGACAATGGGGACGTGATGTTCTTTTTTATGTGCGTCTGGCTCCTAGTGCTAAAGCATGAGCCCGCGGACTATATCCATTGCTTTTCCACAAAACTCATACCACGAGCCGGATAATGACATTAATCTTGAAGAACGTCAATATACACTTGAAATAGCCAAAACTAATGTAAGTAAAGCTAAGACATAATCATATACATAAAGCTAGTAAAATAATAGATTCCACCTATATGGAATCTAGAATTAGGGGATATTGACAACCTACGAAAGAGGGGATGTTACACTCATGTTGGGAAAAGGGAAGGACTGAATGGGAATGAATCTATTTGCAACACATGTCACATGGTAGGATAATAAATCATATGGCAAATGTGGATGGTTGGATACGATCATATGGCAAATGTGGGTGCCCTGGGAGGTGAATTCCTACTCGGTGGCTATTCCCTGCATACTGCAATGCTCCATGTGCAAGAAAATCTCTCTTTCTTGCGCAAGGCATTTTGACAAATTAATCATGTTTTCGTCAGTACTAGTAGTAGTATTTTAACTGCAACCAGCTTGACCTTAACAAGGCAAAAACACGAAATAGCTAGACATTCATTCTACTGGCCCAGCTAAGGTAGTTGTTGCCCATGTGACAACACAACCATGACACCACCGCCGCCGCAGCAGCATTTGCGCAAATTGGGGTTCAATTCCAATTCAATTCAATTCGCATCTCGAGAGACGCGGCAACCCCATGTGTGTGTGTGATACTCTCCTACTGTATCTGTGTAGTCCATGGCTGGCCGGTGACATACACACACTGGATGTGCCTATGATTAGCTTCTCTCCCCTGATCTGACGATGATGCCTTGCTTTTCTTGCACATCGTTTCCTGTCGGTCTCCATACCCTCCTCACATTAATTAATGCATCTCTTCTTGATTACTTTAATTACGCGCGATTTACATTAGTTAATTGATTTAATTGATTGATGGTACTATACTAGTTTAATCGACGACGGCGTTGCCATGTGCAAGTCTTGTGTCTTACCTGGCAGAAACTGGACTAACCCTGCTAATTCATGCTCCATGTCTGTCTATGGTCTGTATCATATGTAGTACGTGTAAGAAAATCTAGCTATCGAGATTGACTATTGGGCATGCACACACCAACTAGTACTCGTAATCATCTTCTTCATCGTCCAGCAGAGAGGCAGGCATGTGGCAGTGGACTGCGCTGTGAACGCGGCGAAACTCGCTTTATGTCGGAGAAGTTTAGCCAAGCCAAGCCAGCTGCTGCCACTCCATCTGCTTCTGCCGCGTCTTCACATTTCACATTTTTTTTTTGCTGTGAATTTTGGTGTTGGTGCGTAAGCACATGAGACGATCGATTCCGCCGCAAAAACGCAGCGAATTGGGGAATTTGATAAGCTCGGGGAAATCGCCGAAAAGTTTGTGCCCAAATCGGGCACGCTATATAGGCGTCGTCATATATTCTCCCCACCGACGCATCCATGCCACCAACCGCTAAAATACAGCAAAATACCGCTACACTCTCTTGTACGTATACGTGTTAGCTGTACTCTTATACGGCCTTTTCTCGTCAGCTTACTCTCTTTTGGGTTAATTCACAAATTGCAATTTCTATTATAGTTGACTCCAGATTGAATTGGAAGAGAAAGCAATGGAACAAAGGTATAGTTACTAGTTTGATGATTCCGGGACGGCATTGGCTTGGCTTTAAATTTTGGGAGCCAGTGAGTGAGTGAATTAATCAATTAACCAAGATGTGCAAGTATAGTGCAAAAATCTAAGCACGCATGGGCAACACATTGCCGTGACTATTCATCAGAGATTATTAGTAGTACGTACGTAGTAGTACTATCCTAACTTGTTAAGCACAGCGTTCAAGCCCTTAATTGCAATTTCCTCTACACAAAACAGTACAATTAATGCCCGGGGTTAACGTGCTGGCATATGTGGTTGGATCACCAGAACTAGCTACCATTCACTGCACGCACCACCATGCATATACACATGAAACTTCTTTGCAACCGTGCACTTAATCTCTAGTACAACAACAAAAAATTAAAAAGATCTTATCATCAATTATTAACAGATTTAAATTGAGATTTCTTACCACTAAATTATTAGATTGTGACATGTATTGTACTCTGGCCAAATGATACTACTATATGGTATCATCTAGTACAAAGAAGGTTAGCATGTGTTACTCTCGACGCCATATGCGTCCCTGTCCTAACAACTGGCCTAATAAGCAAGCCAGTGGACCGGCATGCACAACACACACACATACAAGCTGTAGACCTCACAGGCTTAAACCCCGTTAGTTCAGGGAGCACCATCAGCACGATACTACATGCCCCCCTTTGTTTTCCTCCTCTCATTTCATATTGTCATCTTTAAGCATATGCTCCCAAAAAGAAGAAAAAATAATTAAAGAACACCATGGCAAAAAAAAAAAAAAGACATTCTCCGCCGTGGCCCCCCATTTTACATCTTTTCGCAAACAAGTACCATTTTCTCTTTCGGTTGCAACAGTTTCGAGTGACTCGGGTTGTTTTATAGGGTTTGTTCAATTATGCTCGCCAGCGATCGCAATTTATGTAAATACTAGGAGTTTCCGGTATAATGAATTGAACCCGTTACATAGTTTTGGGTTGCATTGTCATATCGAGAAATGGGAATTAATTAGACGAGGGAGAGGGGAGGGTTGTAACGGGAAATCCTGACGAACAGGGGACCATGGAGAAAATTCAAGGCCCTTCTCGTGAATCATTTGCTTGCAAGAGAACAAAAGAATGTGATGTGTGAAATTGATTCTGTGCACCTCTTCTGTGAATGAAATTACTCCAATACAGTGCCCCCTGCCTGCTTTTCAATCCAACAAGGCAAGAACATAAGTATAAAGGTAGCCAGCAAGCAGGCATGGAGATCAAGGAAAAGATTAACAAATAAAAATGCTTGACAACTCCTACAACTGCCATTTTTACAAGCTGGTACCGGGCAGTACCAGCACTGCAGCATCTCAATCCCAATCCAACGTGCACAGGAACACAGAATAGTTCAGAACTGCATTGGTGTCATTAACTGCGTGCACACACAACAACAACAGCAAGGCCATTGAAAGAAAAGAAAGAGAAGCACATCACACACACATGCAGGAGCAGCATGAGAAAGCAAGCGAGCATTGCAATGTGGTCACAGAAAGGACTTTGTAACTAGTACCAGGCAAGAACCAGCTCATGCATTGCAACACTACAATGGAATTGCATTGTCATCACGGGTGAGCTGATGCTGCTACATGCTGGCCACTGCCCTGTAATGCAATGCAAATCAGCAAATGCAGGGGGTTAGCCCAGGGGAAAAAGAAAAGAATCTTCCAATCAAAAGGAGCAAGGTCCTTAGCGAGCAATCCTAGCAAAAGTTGCCTGTTCCATGCATGCTCCCTCCGGTGTTAAAATTATAACCTTAGGGCATAACAAAACAAACTAATCATCACTCCACTTTATTCTATTATTCCCCTCCTCCTCCTCTTCCCTGATTACACATTAGAACTAGTGATCAAATCATAGAAAGAAACCAGCATATCTTGTGTGATGCTACACATTATACAAGAGCAAAGAGGGAAACTAACAAAAATATAAAAGTTTTTTTACAAAAAATAAAAACAAAAAATGTGTTGGTTAGCTAGCTAAGTATATGCCATATCACATGGGAAGAGGAGGAATATGAGTGGAAGCAACCTGGTAGGTGGGGTGCCCCCCATATGGGCCTCTCATGCATATATGCAACAAAGCATTGTTTGCTTCCTCTACATATACAAGCCCTCACACACACATACACAGCTCATCAACACCTCTTACCACATTACACACACACACAAACAAAACAGTAACACCCCCACATTAATACTAATCACTCTGGTTTGACACCTGATTAGCTCATATAAATCCAGGCCCCTCCCCTACCCTTAAACCATCCTTACCTAAGCACCACCACCCCCAATCACTTGACAAGAGAAGAGAAAAAGAAAGAGGCAAATAGCCCGACCGACACTTGCAAATTCCGGCCCTTAATTTCTATATATCCCCCACGTACTTTACTCCCCATTTCTCACACCCTCTCTTCTCCTCCTCCATTGCTCACCACCTCTCTTCTCTCTCTACACTTCTCTCTCTTTCTCTCTCTAGATAGCTAAGCTTAATTAGTGGTGAGGTGTTCTTGGTGTTGGAAGAAGGGGATTGCCTTTGCCTTCCTTGAGAAAGGGAGAAGGCAAAGGCATTGCTGATTTGTTTGTAGCAATGGCGCCATCGGTGCCCACCACCGGCGGCGGCGGCGGCGGAGGAGCGGCGAGGAACGCGGCGTGCGTGTGCGGGTTTCCGGTGTGCGCGTGCACGGGGGCGGCGGCGGTGGCGTCGGCGGCGTCGTCGGCGGACATGGACATCGTCGCGGCCGGGCAGATCGGAGCTGTGAATGACGAGAGCTGGGTCGCCGTCGACCTCAGCGACAGCGACGATGTCGGCGGCGGCGGCGGCGATGTGCAGGGCGCGCTTGATGACCGCCCAGTGTTCCGTACTGAGAAGATCAAGGGCGTCCTCCTCCATCCCTATAGGTAATTTTTGCTGCCATCCTCTTCTTCTTCTTCAACCTCGGCTCACTCCGCCATTGCTGCACTCTTCGAGCTCTAACTAATTAACCGTTTCTTTATTTTTTTTCAAAGAAAAACTAATTATCTATTTCTCTTTTACAAAAAAGAACAACTAATTAACCGTCTTCTCCATAATAGTAGTATCTTA
Source organism: Leersia perrieri (assembly GCA_000325765.3). Classification (NCBI taxonomy): domain Eukaryota; kingdom Viridiplantae; phylum Streptophyta; class Magnoliopsida; order Poales; family Poaceae; genus Leersia; species Leersia perrieri. The sequence continues at coordinate 2,906,032 of CM002486.1, read as the reverse complement.
ATTAATATAATTAGAGAAACAGGCTAGTACTATGTTAATTAGCGTGCAGCTTTAGTACTAGGAAGAGAACAAAGAGTGTGAGCCAGCTAGTAATTAATTACTGTGGGCGAGGCGAGATTAAAACCGCAACCCGGTTTAAATCCGAGGAGACAGGTGCACGTTAGGGGCTCGGGCCAATCAGGGGGCGCCACGTAGCGGGGCTCGGGCTCGAGCCGGACCAAAATAGCGCGTCCCGTGGATGGGCCTTGTCGGCTCGGTGCGGCTCGTTGCCACCTTTTTTTTTTCTTGTAACTTTTTTTTTCCACCTCTCTCCCCTGTCGCGTTGCCACCCTGAGCCACTGTAGGGTGGGGCCCACACGGGGAGTTAATCGTTATTCGCCGCGCCGGCCAGCCTCGTGCATCGCTGGCGTGTGGGGCCACCTCGCCCCCAGAGAAAATAATTAATGCAGTAAAAAAACTTAGGGGTACGTTTTTTTACTAGTTTGGGTGAGGATTTACTGTGAGGGGTGGATGGGTGTAGATTTGGGGCGAAATTTGGCTGGAAATGGGAATCCGAGGTGAAATTTATTGGGTTTTTGCCGTTGGGAGTGCAGGCAGCATGCATGGCTTGCATGTGAATCCAAAGCAAACATCATGGAAAGCCTTCCCTGCAGTTTTTGGTTGGGGCAGAAAAAACGGTAGTAATAAAGAAGGCAATCTTTTTTGCACTATGGAGGAAAAGAGAGAATAAAAAGAAGCTGCCTTTTTTTAGGTGAAAAGACTTGAAAAGAGTGGTGAGTTTAGGTTGTTCTAGATGTTCCAGTGTAGTGCTCCTCGTGTGGATTTAGCTTAGGAATGATTGGGAATTTGTGTGTGTGTGTGTGTTTTTGTGTTAGTGGTAAAGAGAAGAGGAGAGAAAAAGACTAGCAATATCATAAAGTTGGATAGGGAATTCAAAGCTTCGTGCAGGATGATGAATTGTATGTGTAGGAAGAGGGGGTCAGGATTGCACTAACAAAGCAATGAATAAAATGGGAGTACATTTTCAGTACGAAATTACAGCTGGACAACTTGGTTGAGATGCACTTGTACAAAGAATTATTTAGTCTCTTCAGGTCCACAAAAGTACATACATCTTGATATACAAAATTAGCTCCACCACAATCAAAATTTTCCCAAGGAAATTTTTACTACTCTAGTGCATTATTGCTAGCACTCAAAAAAAACACTGCTACTAAAACACTTGCACTAGTTTAGGAGCAGAAGGTTCCAATACTTTCTTCTTTTTGGAATCAATACAACAACTAGATCATCTTTTTCTCCTCCCCCCATAGAAAGACAGATATGGAGAGTGGCAGAAAAAGAAAATATAAGAAAATAAAGCCCCATGGTGTAGCAACGAATCTAGAGGAGCACCACCACCACTACCAGGTTAGGGTGGGGCCCACGGTGTCAGGCTGGCGCCTTCAAGTCATGGGTGGGGCCCACTGACAGCCGCATGTCGGTGCCCCGCGCGCAGCGAGGCCGTGAGCGCCAGCTCACGCGCCATTGACTGCCAGCTGTCTCCCTCCCCCTCGCTGTCACATGATTGGCTCCCTTCCCCTACCTTTTTGTTTTTTTTTCTTTTTGCCATCCATAATTTAAAAAATGAAAAATACAATTTAAGAAATAAAAATAGGAGTAAATGAATAAAATAATTGCGACAGTTTTCTCCTCCATGAACTGCAGGAGTAATCAGCTGTGCCTAACATGGTCCATGTTCCCCAAATAATTGCACGCCTCCATCGTGCCCGTGCATATGCACCACCCCCAATCATTATTGCTCCATCTTCATTAGCCACACACACTTTACCTGTCCAACCAAGCACAAGTAAATTTAATAATCAACTAACCAAGTGTAAACTAGTACTATCACATAGAGTAATTAACTGCAACTAATCTGGTTAATTATACTACTTAATCAACTAACCAAGTCTGTAACTGATTCGTGCAGGGTGCTGATCTTCGTGAGGCTCATCGCCTTCACACTCTTCGTGATATGGCGTATCGAGCACAAGAACCCAGACGCAATGTGGCTGTGGGTGACGTCCATCTGTGGCGAGTTCTGGTTCGGATTCTCATGGCTGCTCGATCAGCTTCCCAAACTGAACCCTATCAACCGTGTCCCCGATCTCGCCGTCCTCCGTCGGCGATTTGATCACGCCGACGGCACGTCGTCCCTTCCTGGGCTCGACGTGTTCGTCACCACCGCCGACCCAATCAAGGAACCCATTCTCTCCACGGCGAATTCCATCCTCTCCATCCTCGCTGCCGACTATCCAGTGGAGCGTAACACTTGCTACCTCTCTGACGATTCGGGTATGCTGTTGACATACGAGGCGATGGCGGAGGCTGCCAAGTTTGCGACTTTGTGGGTGCCGTTTTGTCGGAAGCACGCGATCGAGCCACGTGGACCGGAGAGCTATTTTGAGCTCAAGTCGCACCCTTACATGGGACGGGCTCAGGAGGAGTTTGTCAATGATCGTCGTCGGGTTCGTAAGGAGTATGATGACTTCAAGGCGAGGATCAATGGTCTTGAGCATGACATTAAGCAAAGGTCAGACTCGTATAATGCGGCTGCTGGACTTAAGGATGGTGAGCCCCGTGCCACGTGGACGGCCGACGGGTCGCAGTGGGAGGGCACCTGGGTTGAACCGTCAGAGAATCACCGCAAGGGTGACCACGCCGGCATCGTCCTGGTATGTACTATAACAAACTTAATCTCTACATATTTCTATCAATTAGTTAATTTTCTGCATGTTTTGATATATCTTGTGCATGTTCATGTTCATGTTGATGTGCTGGAATATTGGTTAGTTAACACATAGCAGTAGTGGCACTGTTATGGGGACGTGAGATGTTGGCCGGATCGATCGGAATCGGGATTTTGTGGTGGGATTTTGACGGAATTGACGTGGTGATAGTCAAGGGCGCAACCACCACGCACTAATTGCACATTAGTAGCATATGCAGCAGATGCACACTAGTGTCTGAAACAAGTGGTTGGTTGGGGTGGTCCTTTCCATCCCAGACAGACAGCACCACCACTAGCATCAACCATTAATCCCCCCTAATTAATCTCCCATCCCCTCTTCTCCTGTAGTTAACCACCGTTTTCCTCCGCCTCCCATCACTGACACTGTTTAATTCCTCACTTAATTACCCCCAGTACAATGTAGTAATTACTAATGAGTTACCCTAGTCAAGTTGACTTAACCACCACATGCAGTCAATCCTAAGTTACTGTCACTACATTTTACTATGGTGATTAGTACAGTATGACAATTTTTTACCATGGTGATTGGTAACTATTAGTACTAGCAGATAGTAGTAACAAGTTTTTTTACTGACAAGGGTAAATGGTAAAAATGTTGCAGGTGTTGCTGAACCACCCGAGCCACGGCCGTCAGCTAGGGCCGCCGGCGAGCGCCGACAACCCACTGGACTTCAGCTCCGTCGACGTGCGTCTCCCGATGCTCGTCTACGTTTCCCGCGAAAAACGCCCTGGTCACAACCACCAGAAGAAGGCCGGCGCCATGAACGCCCTCACCCGCGCCTCCGCCGTGCTGTCGAATTCCCCATTCATCCTCAACCTCGACTGCGATCACTACATCAACAATTCCCAAGCGCTCCGTGCCGGAATCTGCTTCATGCTCGGCCGCGACAGCGACACCGTCGCCTTCGTCCAGTTTCCCCAACGGTTCGAGGGCGTTGACCCGACGGACCTGTATGCGAATCACAACCGCATATTCTTCGACGGCACGCTCCGTGCGCTTGACGGCTTACAAGGTCCGATCTATGTCGGGACTGGTTGTCTTTTCCGACGGATCACCTTGTACGGATTCGAGCCGCCGAGGATCAACGTCGGCGGCCCATGCTTCCCGATGCTGGGAGGGATGTTCGCGAAGAGCAAGTATCAGAAACCGGGGCTGGAGATGACCAAGCCGGGCGCGAAACCCGTGGCGGCTTCTTCTCCGGTGACGGTGGCAAAGGGGAAACACGGTTTCCTCCCGATGCCAAAAAAGGCCTACGGGAAATCCGACGCATTCGCCGACACAATCCCTCACGCGTCCCACCCGTCACCATACACCGCCGAACCGGTGATCGCCGCCGATGAGACGGCGATCGCCGAGGCGGTGACGGTGACGGCGGCGGCGTACGAGAAGAAGACGGGATGGGGAAGCGACATCGGATGGGTATACGGCACCGTCACGGAGGACGTCGTCACCGGCTACAGAATGCACATCAAGGGATGGAGATCAAGATACTGTTCCATCTACCCTCACGCCTTCATCGGCACGGCTCCGATCAATCTCACCGAGAGGCTGTTCCAGGTGCTCCGATGGTCGACTGGATCACTCGAAATCTTCTTCTCAAGAAACAATCCCCTTTTTGGCAGCACATTCCTCCATCCTCTCCAGCGAGTGGCCTACATCAACATCACAACCTATCCTTTCACTGCATTGTTCCTCATCTTCTACACCACCGTGCCGGCGCTGTCGTTCGTCACCGGACACTTCATCGTGCAGCGGCCGACGACGATGTTCTACGTCTACCTCGCCATTGTTCTTGGCACGTTGCTCATCCTCGCCGTGCTGGAGGTGAAATGGGCAGGTGTGACAGTGTTCGAGTGGTTCAGGAACGGGCAATTCTGGATGACGGCGAGTTGTTCAGCCTACCTCGCTGCCGTTCTCCAGGTTGTGACAAAGGTGGTTTTCCGGCGAGATATCTCGTTCAAGCTGACGTCGAAGCTGCCGGCCGGCGACGAGAAGAAGGATCCTTATGCTGATCTTTATGTGGTGAGATGGACATGGCTGATGATCACGCCGATCATTATCATTCTGGTGAACATTATTGGATCGGCCGTGGCCTTCGCAAAGGTGCTCGATGGGGAATGGACGCACTGGCTCAAGGTCGCCGGCGGCGTGTTCTTCAATTTCTGGGTGTTGTTCCATCTCTACCCGTTTGCAAAGGGGATTCTTGGGAAGCATGGGAAGACGCCGGTGGTTGTGCTTGTTTGGTGGGCGTTCACGTTCGTCATCACCGCCGTGCTCTACATCAACATTCCCCACATCCATGGCCCCGGCCGCCATGGCACGTCGTCGTTGCACGGACACCATGGCGGCGTCCATGGCAAAAAGATCGGCTTCGTCTGGTGAGGATGGTCGGCGATCGCCGGAGACGAAGAAGAAAGAGATCAACACAACAAAGATGATGAAGAAGATGATGACATCAGGAACCAATTACACGACATTGAGTACGTACTACTACTACTGCTGCTACTACTACTTCTACAAGCTGCAAGAACACACACAGTGCATTTGATTGGAGCGACGTCGCGCCAAAATTTGAAATTTTTTCCTTCTTTTTTTAACCTTTTTTTTTCTCTTTTTGCCCTCTCTCCTTTTTCTTTCTTTTAGTTTTGTCCAGAAAAAAGATGGTGTTTATTTGATTTAGTTTTGTTAATTACCTGTGGTAATTAATTATGTATTATACATTACTGCAAGGAAGAGAGTGGGGGCTTACGGGTGGGGCCCGGTGGGTATGATTGTACTGTACATGCTGGGAGATGTATGTATACGGAGACAGACAAGAGTGACAGAGTGAGAGAGACTGAGGCTGGAAGTGGGCCCGGCCGGGTGGTGGTGGTATTCTTTTAGTATATGGAAACAATAAATTTAATTTCATTATTCGTACGTGCATGTGTCCGTTTTTTTGTCCACTGTTCTTTTGTCCTGGGATCTCTTGTGTAGATTAATCAGGGATGGTGAATGGACGAGCTGTACATGTCCTGTGTCTGTACATTATAAATATTGGAAATTTCATTTCAATTTACTACTACTACTTGCTGGATGTTCAATGCTGTCTGTGACTGAGACCCTGTTTGGATAAAAAAGTCCCTGATACTTCTAGGAAAAAGTCCCTAGGAATTCATACAGGAGGGACTATTTTAGGGACTTTTTTTTTTAGTTCCTCAAAAATTAAAAGTCCCTGAGGAGGAGTTTATTGGGACTTTTTTTTACCTCTTTCCACGTGATGCCCCTCCCCACATGCTCTCTCTTCTCCACCGAGCGAGCACGGCGACGGTAGCGGTGGCGGGTCCGATAGCGGCAGATCCCAGCGACGACAGCGGCGACGGGTCCGACGGCGGCGGATTCGACGGCGGTGGATCCCGACGATAGCAACGCCGGCGGGCACGGCGACGCTCTCTCTCCCCCCTCTCTCCCCACCAATCCCGGTGATGCCGCATGGCACCAGAGCCCGGCGACGCCGCCGCACGATAGATC